>OY882859.1:195151845-195176845 GCA_963693515.1 Pipistrellus nathusii | reverse complement strand
GGAGCGTGTGTGCCATGAGGAATCGGGCCGGTTCTGTGCAGGGAGTGTGTGTGCCATGAGGAGACGGCCGGTTCCGTGCAGGGAGCGTGTGTGCCATGAGGAGACGGCCAGTTCCGTGCAGGGAGCGTGTGTGCCATGAGGAGACGGCCGGTTCCGTGCAGGGAGCGTGTGTGCCGTGAGGAGACGGCCGGTTCCGTGCAGGGAGCGTGTGTGCCAGGCACTGGGAAGGCCCTCTTCCCAGCGGGAGCTGAGCCTGTGCCCGCCGCGGGCGTGCGATGCTCCCGGGAGGGAGGGCGGGCAGGCGGCGCGGGCCATTCGCCAGGGAGCGTCCAGGACGCGGTTTCCGCCACGGCCCTGGGTTTAGGGACCCCGAACGCGCCCGGCCTTGCTGGCTAACGGCAGGCTGACCTGCTGGACGTCACGTGACGTGAGCAGAACTGCTCCCCCAGCACTCGTGCTGCTGGCCCGAGGCCCTGCACAGCGGAGCCTCCCGCCCGCCCGCCGCCCCAGCTCCCCTCTCCCCCCAGGACGGCCTGGGTGCAGAAGATCAAGGCGGCCTCCGAGCTCTACATGGAGACGGAGAAGAGGAAGCGGGAGAAGGCGTACCTGGGTGAGGCCCCCGGGCCCGGGGGGGGGGGCTGAGGAGGAGGCGGGGGGCGGGGGGTGCAGGGTGGGGGTCAGTGAACCCAGGAACCAGAGCAGAGTTTAAGGGAGGAGAAGGGCCCTGAGGGGGAGGGTCCGGCGGGACAGGGAACCCTCGCCGCCTCCCCCGCAGTGCGCTCGCAGCGGGCCACCGGCATCGGGCGGCTGATGGTGAACGTGGTCGAGGGCATCGAGCTCAAGCCCTGCCGCTCCCACGGTAAGGCCGCCCCGCCGTCCCCGCTTCCTTCCCAGGTTCCCCAGCGCCTCTGAGAACCGGGAGCTCCTTCCCGACTCCTTCCCGCCCTCTTCCTCCGGGGACCCCCCCCCCCCCCACGGCCTGTTCCCAGCACAGGGCGCCTCAGGCCCGGCCGGCACCGCCGAGGGCTTAGACTGGGTGTGACGCCCGCAGAGGGGCTGGCGCCTGGGTCCTCCCTCCGATGCCCCTTGCTAAGCTGGTGATGGAGGGGATAGACGGACGGTGCAGCGGGCAGGCTGCCCACCTGACGTGACCCGCCCCGGCCCCGAGAGCCCGCCCCGGCCCCAGAGGCCCCCCCCCCGTACCCCAGAGCCCCCCCACGCCCCGGGAGCCCTCCCCGCGCCCCCACAGCCCGCCCTGTGTCCCAGAGCCCCCCTCCCCGCGCCCCGACAGCCCTCCCCGCGCCTGGACAGCCCGCCCCGCGCCCCAGAGCCCCCCCACGCCCCGGGAGCCCTCCCCGCGCCCCCACAGCCCGCCCTGTGTCCCAGAGCCCCCCTCCCCGCGCCCCCACAGCCCGCCCCGGCCCCAGAGCCCCCCCCCCCCCGCCCCGGGAGCCGCCGGGCGGTCAGCGGCCTGTTCGCCTCAGGGAAGAGCAGCCCGTACTGCGAGGTGACCATGGGCTCTCAGTGCCACATCACCAAGACCCTGCAGGACACCCTCAACCCCAAGTGGAACTCCACCTGCCAGTTCTTCGTCCGGGACCTGGAGCAGGAGGTGCTCTGCATCACCGTCTTTGAGAGGGACCAGTTCTCCCCGGACGGTGAGCCCGCCCTCCGGCCGCCGGCCCGGCCCCGCCCCGGGCGCCCCCGGCAGACGCAGCCCGGCCCATCTGGCCGCCCATCTGGCTGCTGAGCCAGAGCGCGTCCCCGGGTCCTCCGAGGTGTTTCTGGGGGTCGGGGCACCGTGCCGGCCGCTCCACCCCTCCCCTTTGCCGGGGAGAACGGGTTGGGGGGTGGCCGGGGAGAACGGGTTTGGGGGTGGCTGGGGAGAACTGGTTGGGGGGTGGCCGGGGAGAACGGGTTTGGGGGTGGCCGGGGAGAACGGGTTTGGGGGTGGCCGGGGAGAACGGGTTTGGGGGTGGCCGGGGAGAACGGGTTGGGGGGTGGCCGGGGAGAACGGGTTGGGGGGTGGCCGGGGAGAACGGGTTGGGGGGTGGCCGGGGAGAACGGGTTGGGGGGTGGCCGGGGAGAACGGGTTTGGGGGTGGCCGGGGAGAACGGGTTTGGGGGTGGCCGGGGAGAACGGGTTTGGGGGTGGCCGGGGAGAACGGGTTGGGGGGTGGCCGGGGAGAACGGGTTGGGGGGGTGGCCGGGGAGAACGGGTTTGGGGGTGGCCGGGGAGAACGGGTTGGGGGGTGGCTGGGGTGGCCAGTTTGGCCGCAGTGACGGACGGGCTCACCGCTCTTCCAGCTGAGCTGCCAGGAAGGTCGTTGCTGCCGGGCCGCCCTGCCGGCCGCACTCCGATGGTGAGGCTGAGGCCGCACCGGGCTCCTTCCCGGAGAGAACCATCAGTGGCACCGGGACCAGGGGTCTGTTCCACCTCCCGGCGTGGCTTCTCTTTAAACACTCCATACCCAAAATACTTATAGATATTTTATTGATTTCAGAGAGAGAGAGAGAGAGAGAGAGAGAGAGAGAGAGAGAGAGGGAAACATCAACGACGGAGAGAATCATGGATTGGCTGGCTGCCTCCCGCACGCCCCACCCCGGGGATCACGTGCCCTGACCGGGAATGGACCCAAACCGTGACCTCCTGGTTCAAAGGTCGATGCTCACCACTGAGCCACCCTGCTGGACCACCCAGGCGGAGAGGCGGTTGGCGGGGAGCCCCCAGCCAGGCGGCGCCTGGGCGAGGCCCTGAGCACCCTGTCCCCTCCCGCAGACTTCCTGGGCCGGACCGAGATCCGCGTGGCCGACATCAGGAGGGACCAGGGCCCCAAGGGGCCGGTGACCAAGTGTCTGCTGCTGCACGAGGTGCCCACGGGCGAGATCGTGGTGCGCCTGGACCTGCAGCTCTTCGACGAGCCCTAGGCCGGCGCCCGCCGGTGCGGCCCGGCGGGGACCGCGCCCTGAGCCCGGCCTCGGGCGGCCACGGCCACCGGCGCGGAGAAAGGCCCTTAGCGACGTAGCAGCCACTCTCGACAATCCTCCCCGCAGCCTCCCGTTCTCCGGACCAAACGGCTCCCTCCGTCCTCAGCAGGCTCCGCTCGGCGGGAGGGGCCGGGGCCTGGCGCCGGCACCACAGGGTCATGGACTGTGCCTGCCGTTCAGAGAACTCCCCCACCGTCTCCTCCCTCGCCCGCCCGCCCGTCCCCCGGGCCGGCCCTGTGTTGGGAAGAAATGACGATGGTCCGGCCGCCGCCTGGAACCTCATTCCCCTCGGGGGTCTCGTCCGACACGCTGCCCAGCTTCCCCGGGAGCGGGGGACGGCTCCCGAGGATCCCAGCACCACGGGGGCGACTGGGCTCTGATTCCCACAGCGGGAGGGGGGGTGGAGGAGGAGCCGTCGCTGCAGCGGCGGAGGGGCTGCCCGACCCGCTGGCATCCCGGGCGCTGGCCAGGGCCGCTCGCTGCGGGTGATGTGTCATGGCGACGCCGGCGGCCAGCGCCCGGCCTTCCCGCTCCAGTGCCCGGCCCTGGCGGCGAGGAGCTGGGACTCCCCGAGAGGTGTCCGGGCTGTGGGCTCCGGCTGTGGGCTCCGGGCTGTGGGGTCTGGGCTGTGGGGTCCGGGCTGTGGGGTCCGGGCTGTGGGGTCCGGGCTATGGGGTCTGGGCTGTGGGGTCCGGGCTGTGGGGCCCCGGCTGTGGGGTCTGGGCTGTGGGGTCTGGGCTGTGGGGTCTGGGCTGTGGGGTCCGGGCTGTGGGGTCCGGGCTATGGGGTCTGGGCTGTGGGGTCCGGGCTGTGGGGCCCCGGCTGTGGGGTCTGGGCTGTGGGGTCCGGGCTGTGGGGTCTGGGCTGTGGGGTCCGGGCTGTGGGGTCCGGGCTGTGGGGCCCCAGCTATGGGGTCCGGGCTGTGGGGCCCCGGCTGTGGGGTCTGGGCTGTGGGGTCCGGGCTGTGGGGTCCCGCTGTGAGGCTCGGGCAGGTGTGTGGAGCTGGGCAGTGACAGCACACCCGGCCTGCCCTGTCAGAGGGACGAGACCCAGGTCCCCCGTTGGCAGATGTGCCCGGGCCGAGAGGCACCAAGAGGCCTTTGAGCTTTGACCCTTGATCCACCGATCTGAAAGAAAGCCCTCCTTTTGGTCCGCAGTCACCGCGCGGTTTCTCCCTCTCCCGGTCAGACCGGGCGCCCCAGCCCCGCCTGCAGGTGCCTGCCATCAGGGACCAGTGGGGGTGCTCAGCGCCCTCCAGGGCGGACGCCGCTCCTCCCTGGCAGCCCGGGGCGAGTGGCGGTGCCCGGAGCCAGCTCCCCCTGCTGGCCGATGGGCTCCATCTCTGGCGGGGCCACCCAGGCGGCTGGCCTGTGAGGAGGGTGACGCCGGGAGGGCAGAGCCCCAGGCGGGGCGTCTGGAGCCGCAGCTCGGGGGGCAGAGGACCGGCGTCCAGGTGCCCCTCGCCCTCCGCACCCGCGCCCACCCGCGCCCTCCGCAGGGGTCTCGGCTCCACGCACGCACACGCAGCAATACCCTCTCGTGTCTCCGTTCTGCGGGTTGGAAGGTTCACTAAAGGGAAAGGCCCCGGGAAGGCCGGACGGACATGCAGGCTCGCCTCGGGGGCCGGCTCGCGCTGGGCAGAGGAGCAGAGCAGCTGCTCCCGCGATGCACCTTCCCGCGGGGCCCTGAGGGGGTTCGGTTCCGCGAAGGTTTATCGGCGGCGGCCTTAACACGCCAGCTCCGGCTGCCGTCAGGCCGACATTAGGCCGGGCTGTTTGCGTGTCCACGTGCATGTGGAACACGCATTGCCCAGAGCCCGTTCCGTGGCTGTGAAACCGCCCCAGGGCGTGTTCTCTGGGCCCGGCCAGCGGCAGGCTGCCCCTCGCTGCCCCCCTCACACCCCGGCGAGGACAGGAAGCTGGCTTCGCGTGTGCAGGCGTGGCGAAGGTGTGGTGCAGGCGTGGCGAAGGCGTGCTGCCTCAGGGACAGGAGCTGCAGACCCTCCCCTGCCCAGTGGTCAGCACATGTGTGAACATACGTGTGCAGAAAAGGAATCTGTGCAGAGACGTGTGTGTGGTCCATGGGCCTTGCTCCCGGCTCCCGTGGGGGGTGCATGTGCAGCGGAGAAAAGAGGAGTCCCCTCTACGCGTGAACACGTCTGTCCGCTGTCTAAGTGGCGTCTACGGCGCCCTCCCCGTGTCTGGGGACTGTGCGCGGCGAGCTGTGTGCCTGGCGTGTAAGAGCCGTGCCGTCACGTGTTGCAGTCCCATAGGCCGATGTTTAACTTGTCATCGTCACATGTGCTTTTTCACAGATATTATTTTTCTGAACGTATAGGAGAGTATTTAGGTATCTAGTTTAAGTGTATAAAACTACAGGCCAATGCTGAAGCCTGTTCCTGGAGTAGGCAGGCTGGTCTGACCTGCAGGCTGCTCCCCTCTGCACAGCCCGGGGGTGGGCTGCAGGGAGAAGCTGCTGCTGGCATCACAGAGCCCTCCAGTGCCCATGGCCCTGACGGAGGCCCCTCCCCCCTCCCCTCCACTTCCTCCTCCCCTCCACTCCCCTCTCCCCTCCACTCCCTCCCCCCTCCTTCCCCTCCCCTCCACTCCCCTCTGCCCTCCACTCCCTCCCCACTCCTTCCCCTCCCTTCCACTTCCCCTCCCCTCCTCTTCCCCTCCCCTCCACTTCCCCTCACCGCCTTCCCTCCCCTCCCCTCGCCCCCTCCCCTCCCCTCACCCCCTCTCCCCCTCCCCTCCCCTCCACTCCCTCCCCCCTCCTTCCCCTCCCCTCCACTTCCCCTCCTGTCTCCTCCCCTCACCTCCTTCCCTCCCCTCCCCTCTCCCCCTCCTTTCCCTTCCCCTCCCCTCCCCTCCCCTCCACTTCCCCTCCTGTCCCTTCCCCTCACCTCCTTCCCTTCCCTCCCCTCTCCCCCTCCCCTCCTCTTCCCCTACTCTCCCCTCCCTCCCCTCCCCTCCTCTTCCCCTACTCTCCCCTCCCCTCTCCCCCTCCCCTCCCCTCCCTTCTCCTTTCCCCCTCCCCTCCCCCCCCCTCCCCTCCCCTCCCTTCTCCTCTCCCCCTCCCCTCCCCTCCCCTCCCCTCCCCTCCCCTCCCCTCCCCTCCCCTCCCCTCCCCTCCCAGGAAAGGGTTGGAAGCCCAGGCTGCCTGGGGCACAGACCTTATCAATGGGGCATCAGGAGTGTCCCTGCGGCCACCGAGGGAGAAGTGGGGTGCAACCCCCCAAGAAACTCAGTGTCTAACCCCCTGACAGATGCCTGTGGAGCCATTTCCGGTGGTGGCCACCCAGGGCCAAGCCTCACCCAGCAGGCGGGAGAGGGTGGCCCGGTGAAGCCGGCCGGGCTGGTGTGATGGGGGGGCCGGGCTGGTGTGATGGGGGGGCGGGCTGGTGTGATGGGGGGGGGCGGGCTGGTGTGATGTGGGGGGCCGGCCTGGTGCGGGGCCGGGCATGGGGTCACCGTGGACGTGCAGGGCCGTGGCTGGACGCTGGGGAGTTTAGGCTTTCCACGTTCCTGTCCACAAGCTGCCCTCCAATGGGCCGAAGTGGGCGATGCTGGCGTCCCCGTGGCTTCCTGGGCTCGGGGTGGGGCTGGGGCTGCCATTTCCAGAAGCTTCCTGGATCCGCGTCACTCCCGTCGCCTGCAAACGCCTGAGGAGCTGCCCCTGGAGGCAGCGGACGGGTTCCGAGGGCGGAGCCGTCGGAGAGCGTGTGCGGGTCCCGTGTCCCGTGTGTCCGCGTCCCGTGGCCGCCCCCAGGCTCCGGAGCTCGGGGCCTCCGCCCTCCTGGCCCAGGCCTTCCCTCGCCCCTCGCCCTCCCGCCGGCAGCAGTTGGTTCCGGAAAGTGGGCACCGGCCTCGCCAGCGGAAGGAGCTCGGCTCCCGTGCAGGGAAGGCGGTCTCCGTCCTGAGAGTCGGTGACAGAGGCCCCAGCCTGCGGGGTGCACCGGCCTGGGGTCCTGCTGACCGCGACCCACTCCTGCTGTCTACGGGGGACGCGCTGTCCGGCCGGCCGGCCGCGGAGCCCTGAAGCCACGGCCTGCGGTGGACGTGCCGCTGTGTGTGTGTCCAGTGGGCGTGGCGGCCACCTGAGGCCTCTCTTCGGGTTTACAAGGGGGTGCGGTCCGGCTGCTGTTCGGTTTCTGTGGCTCCTTTGGTGTCCGAGCCGTTAGGTCTCACCGGCGGTGGCAGTGCCTGTGCCATGTCCCCTCTCGTCCCTGCAGCCCCCCCGGGAGAGCAGCCCGGCCATGGCCGCCGACCGGTGCGTCTGACCCCCCCCCCAATAAAGCGAGAAGAGCCAGCTGAGGCCGTGGCTTCTGTCCCACCCCCTTTCCGAGCCGGCAGGCAAGTGCTGAGGAAGGAAAACTGTAAAAACCTTAAAATGCCAGCCAGCCCCCCTCGCTGTCCCGGCCTCAGACAGACCGCAGCACCCAGCGGACACGGCCCCGCGGACCTCGGAGACGCTGAGGGGCCGAGTGTGCGGCAGAGAAAGGGGGGGGCGGAGCCGGATTGTCCCTCAGGCACTGGGGCAGCCTGGCTGCCCCCAGGAGGCTGCCCCCGACTCCAACAGCCTCAGACCTTCACTGTTCACGCTCGCCGCCCGGATGGTCCCTCGGCCTCAGGGGTAAGTGGCAGCACCGTCTCTGCCTGGCTGGCAGGCAGCTCCTCCGGTCCCTCACGGTTCGCCTGGACACGGCCCCGGCCTCCAGCCTCCGCTCGGCTCGGACATGGGTGGTTAGAGCACATTTTAAAAACGGGCCCTGCTTTTTTTTAAAGGTGACCTAATCCTGAGGAGGATCCAAGATGGCTGCTCGGGTAGACATCTAGCCGCGGCAGCACACAACAATTTCAATGGAATACAACTAAAATGTAGAGTGGACATTGCCCAGAGCTACAGGTAGTCGACTGACTGAAATTTCTACAACAAGAAGGAAAGAGAAAACCAGAAAGAAAATCAGAGGAGCTGAAAAAAAGCCTAAGGTACGGAGACATGCTGCGCGCGCCTGCCCGCCCGCACGCGCGCACGGAGAGGTCGCAGCCGGAGAGGAGGAAAGGGCGGGGAGCCGCCTTTCCTTCCCTAGCAGGAAGGAAATAAAACCCCCAGCCTGGGCTGAACCCCCGAACCGGCAGCGCTGAGCCCCCCCGAACCAGCAGCGCTGAGCCCCAGTTATGGGCCAGACCCTGGGGACCCAGGCTCCGGTGGGAGGAGACGGGGCCGTGAGGCGGAAAAACGGCGAAAGGCAGGGCCCCGGGAGTCGCGCGCAATGCGCGCAGAGGACTGAATGTTGACTCTGATGCTGGGTTGCCCTAGCCGGAAGAAACAAGGCCTCCGGCAGCGCTGGGCCTCAGTCCGGACTGCTCCGAACCCCAGTTCTGGGCCAATCCCTGGGGACCCAGGCTCAGGCAGAGGGAGACGGGGCTGTGAGGTGGAGTCCGGGAAGAGCGGCGAAAGGCCGGGCCCCCGGGACTCTCGCAAACTGCGCGCAGAGGACAGTCTGTGGGACTCGCGCAAACTGCGCGCAGAGGACAGTCTGTTGACTCTGATGCTGGACTTCCCTAGCGGGAAGGAGAAAAAAAAAGCTCTAGGCTGGGGGAACGCGGAGGGGAGCGGAAGCCCGTGCCGGACTCCAGCCAACCGGGCACCAGCAAGGAGGCGGGCCACGGGGCCCCTGGGGGCGTGGGTGCCCCTGAGCCTTTGACCACTGAGCTCGGGCAATGGAGCCAAGGCCGGGGGCTGCTTCCTGGGCGGCGCCGTCCCGGCAACAGGCTGAAGCAGCACAGGAGCCCGCGGAGAACAAAGGGGTGCCACAGGCCAACCTGCTGAGCTCCCAGGACAAGGAGGAAGAAACCAAAGAAGTTCTCAATGTGAAGAAATCAAGTGAGAGCAAAAAAATAGTAAAATTACTTAAGAAAGAATACAAAGAAGATCTTGAAAAATCAAAGACTAAGTCAGAACTCAACTCACCAGCCAACATTGCAACATAAATGCGTTTTAAAAAGAAAAAAAAAAGGACAGAATGTTGGAACAGCGACGGCCAGGCCTAGAGTGGCCAGGCACAAGGCAGTGGCAGCCAGACCCGGAGCAGCAACGGCCAGGCCCCAGAACAACAGCAGCCAGAACCAGAGCATCAACAGCCAGCACTGGAGTAGCCAGACCTGGGGCAGTGGCAGCCAGGCATGAGGCGGAGGCGGCCAAGCCCAGGGTGGCCAGTCCAGGAACACCCAGACCCGGAGTGGCCGGGCCCGAAGAAGCCGGGCCCAGAGCAGCCGGGGTGGGAGCAGCCAGACCCAGAACAGCAGTAGCCAAGCCCAGAGCATCCAGGTCGGGAGTGGCCAGGCTCGGAGCGGCCGGGCCCGGGGCAACCGGGCCCAGAGCAGCCGGGTCAGGTGCGGCCAGGCCCGGAGCAGCAGCTGCCAGGCTGGGAGCGGCCAGGCCCGGGGGAGCAGTCGGGTCGGGTGCGGCCAGGCCCGGAGCAGCGGCTGCCAGGCTGGGAGCAGCCAGGCCCGGGGGAGCAGGCGGGGCTGGTGCGGCCAGGCCCGGAGCAGCGGCTGCCAGGCTGGGAGAGGCCAGGCCCGGGGGAGCAGGCGGGGCTGGTGCGGCCAGGCCCGGAGCAGCGGCTGCCAGGCTGGGAGCGGCCAGGCCCGGGGGAGCAGGCAGGGCTGGTGTGGCCAGGCCCGGAGCAGCGGCTGCCAGGCTGGGAGCGGCCAGGCCCGGGGGAGCAGGCGGGTCGGGTGCGGCCAGGCCCGGAGCAGCGGCTGCCAGGCTGGGAGCGGCCAGGCCCGGGGGAGCAGCCGGGTCGGGTGCGGCCAAGCCCGGAGCAGCGGCTGCCAGGCTGGGAGCGGCCAGGCCCGGGGGAGCAGTCGGGTCGGGTGCGGCCAGGCCCGGAGCAGCGGCTGCCAGGCTGGGAGCGGCCAGGCCCGGGGGAGCAGGCGGGGCTGGTGCGGCCAGGTCCGGAGCAGCGGCTGCCAGGCTGGGAGAGGCCAGGCCCGGGGGAGCAGGCGGGGCTGGTGCGGCCAGGCCCGGAGCAGCGGCTGCCAGGCTGGGAGCGGCCAGGCCCGGGGGAGCAGGCGGGTCGGGTGCGGCCAGGCCCGGAGCAGCGGCTGCCAGGCTGGGAGCGGCCAGGCCCGGGGGAGCAGCCGGGTCGGGTGCGGCCAAGCCCGGAGCAGCGGCTGCCAGGCTGGGAGCGGCCAGGCCCGGGGGAGCAGTCGGGTCGGGTGCGGCCAGGCCCGGAGCAGCGGCTGCCAGGCTGGGAGCGGCCAGGCCCGGGGGAGCAGGCGGGGCTGGTGCGGCCAGGTCCGGAGCAGCGGCTGCCAGGCTGGGAGAGGCCAGGCCCGGGGGAGCAGGCGGGGCTGGTGCGGCCAGGCCCGGAGCAGCGGCTGCCAGGCTGGGAGCGGCCAGGCCCGGGGGAGCAGGCGGGGCTGGTGCGGCCAGGCCCGGAGCAGCGGCTGCCAGGCTGGGAGCGGCCAGGCCCGGGGGAGCAGGCGGGTCGGGTGCGGCCAGGCCCGGAGCAGCGGCTGCCAGGCTGGGAGCGGCCAGGCCCGGGGGAGCAGGCGGGGCTGGTGCGGCCAGGCCCGGAGCAGCGGCTGCCAGGCTGGGAGCGGCCAGGCCCGGGGGAGCAGGCGGGGCTGGTGCGGCCAGGCCCGGAGCAGCGGCTGCCAGGCTGGGAGCGGCCAGGCCCGGGGGAGCAGGCGGGTCGGGTGCGGCCAGGCCCGGAGCAGCGGCTGCCAGGCTGGGAGCGGCCAGGCCCGGGGGAGCAGGCGGGGCTGGTGCGGCCAGGCCCGGAGCAGCGGCTGCCAGGCTGGGAGCGGCCAGGCCCGGGGGAGCAGGCGGGTCGGGTGCGGCCAGGCCCGGAGCAGCGGCTGCCAGGCTGGGAGCGGCCAGGCCCGGGGGAGCAGGCGGGTCGGGTGCGGCCAGGCCCGGAGCAGCGGCTGCCAGGCTTGGAGCGGCCAGGCCCGGGGGAGCAGGCGGGGCTGGTGCGGCCAGGCCCGGAGCAGCGGCTGCCAGGCTGGGAGCGGCCAGGCCCGGGGGAGCAGGCGGGGCTGGTGCGGCCAGGCCCGGAGCAGCGGCTGCCAGGCTGGGAGCGGCCAGGCCCGGGGGAGCAGCCGGGTCGGGTGCGGCCAGGCCCGGACCAGCAGCTGCCAGGCTGGGAGCGGCCAGGCCCGGGGGAGCAGGCGGGTCGGGTGCGGCCAGGCCCGGAGCAGCGGCTGCCAGGCTGGGAGCGGCCAGGCCCGGAGCAGCAGCAGCCAAGTCCAGAGCAACTAGGTTGGGAGCGGCAGTGACCAGACCCGGAGCAGCTGGTTGTGGAATGAACCAGAGCAACAGAGGCCAGGCCCTGAGCAGCCAGGCCCAGAACAGCTCGCTCCTTGCCTGCCCCTGCCCCACGGCTGCTTCTCAGACATGGCTGGAAACTTTCGTGGGAACTTGAGTGTCTGCTGAATCAAGTGATGAAGGCTTAGATCTGGATGTGTTGAGTTAGTTTAGGACTGGGGTGTTGATCTGTGAGTGCCTTGGGTGGGGCCTCGATGAGGCTGGTTGACCTAGTGGGAAATGTCTTTTGTGTGAAGTGTATCATTGGGCATGTGGAGGTATTATTGATATGAGAAAATGTTAAGTAACTGATTTACTATCTGAAAAGGGATTTACTATTGGGGAAATTGAGGGAAGAAGAGACTGAACATAAACTGCACCTATGGATGAGGACAATGGGGGATGGGGGGGGGACGGAGGGTGGGGTGGGAACCTGGTGGAGGGGGGAAGAAATGAGGAACCTTTGTAATAATATGAACAATAAAGATTGCTAAAAAAAAAAATAAAAAAAAAAAAAAAAAAAAAAAAAAAAAAAAAAAAAAAAAAAAAAAATAAAAACGGGCCCTACTCGGTGGTTGTTGGAAGTTTTAAAGAATAAACTAAAGGTCACTGAAATCCAAGAGTCTGGCCAGCTTTCTCCGGGCCCAGGGCCCGCCCCCCTCTCGCCCGGTGAGGGGTCGCTGGTGAGAATCCGGGAATAATTCCCATCAAGCAAAACGGCTGCCAACGAAATCAAGGCGCTATTTATTCCAGAACATTCGCTATTTTCCCTCCAATTACAGAGGTCATCCTTGTTCACGCAGAACACGCAGCCAGCACAGGACACACAGCGGAAATAAACCACTAGGGGCGCTATGCTCCCACCCAGAAACCAATGTTCGCATCCTGTGCCAGGTTCCTGGGCTTCTCTCCAGCGCACTGGTGTGTGTGTGTATGTGTGTGTATGTGTGTGTGTGTCTGCATATGTATGTGCGTGTGTGCCTGTGCATGTGCCTGTGCAATGAATATATTGAGATATATAGAATAGACATATATGTTGAAGAATATATATATATATTTAAAATATATTTTTATTGATTTCAGAGAGGAAGGGAGGGGGGGAGAGAGAAACATCAGTGATGAGAGAGAATTATGGATCAGTTGCCTCCTGCATGTCCCCCACTGGGGATCCAGCCTGCAACCCGGGCCTGTGCCCTGACCGGGAATCGAACCGTAACCTCCTGGTTTGTAGGTCGATGCTCAACCATGAGCCACGCTGGTTGGGCAGAAGAATATATATATTTGTGTATGTGAGGACTGCTGCATCCTGCTGTCTGGGTGAACCGAGTTCCGAGTTATCTAGACAATCCTGAACGGTGCCGTGGTGCCCAGGCTGTGACGGGCGCCCGGGTCCAGAGCTCGGCTCATCGCCGATGGCCGTGGGCGCTGAGTGCAGCGTCTGCTCATACCCACCCCATGGGGGCAGCACCGGGCTCCTGTGATCCTGAAGGGTTCGGGGGTAAGAGGATCCCGCAGATGACAGGTCCCCGGGGCACCGCGGTCTGGAGGCTGTGTTTGCGGGCGTGGGGTGCGGCGTGGGCCTCGCCTATAGCCGGCGAGCTGGGCGGACGCAGGTGCGTGCGGGAACCCGGCTGCTGGTCAGAACAGGCTCAGCTGCCAATGCTTAGAGGGTGAAGCCGTGCCTTTCCTCCTCCCTCCTGCCCGCACTCCGTGGTCTGCAGGCGGCTCTGCCCTTGAACTTGCCTGGCCTCTCCCTTGGAGCGCGGCGGCTGCAGCTCGTCTCCCCTGCATTCATCCCGGGGCCGGCGGGGACTGCGAGGAGGCCGCGTCCCAGGCCGTCCCGGGAGGCCACACGCCCACTGACCGCTCCGCTCCCCTCCCCTCCGCTCCCCTCTCCTCCCCTCCCCTCCCCTCCATCGGCTGGGACTCCCGGACCAGGTAAGGCCAGGAGCTGGGCGCCGGCTCTGTCCGCGGGTGCCCTATGCTTGCTGTGCGGGAGGGGGCGGGATTGGGGCCAAGCAGCACCCAGGGGTCCCCCGGCTCTCGGGAAAGCACCCAGAAGCCCCACCGTGGTGTCTGCCTCATGTGCCACCTTAGGAGACTGTGTAGTGCTTTGCGAGGAGGAAGCCAGGCTTCGACCAAGGTGACAGAGGAGGCAGTGTGGTGCCAGGTGGGGGGCACGCTCTGTCCTTGAACTCGCTGGCCCATGGACTGCAGAGCTCCGAGCTGCAGAGGCCGGCCCTGCCACCAGGGGGCTCTGGGCCGCCTACGATTGGCTGGAGGCCCGGGAGGGGTGCGGACAGCGGCCTGGGTGAGGGGAGAGCCGTGGGTGGGGACAGGGGGGCATTGGGGCCGTGGGAGAGGCCGGGAATCAGCTAGGACTGGCTGTGCCTGGCGGCTCCAGTGGCGGCAGCTGAGGTGCAGGTGTGGTCGGGGACAGGGTGGCACCAGCAGGAAAGAGGGAGGAGAGGCCCAGCTGACCCCCAGCGGGCGAGCACGGGTCCTGCGCCCCGCCTCGCCCCCGTCTTCCTCGGCTGCGGGGGGCCAGCGGCTGCCCGGGCGGGAGGCATGGGTGAGAGGTGCAAGGCACCCAGGAGGCGTCAGCGGGCTGAGGGTGCTGTGGGGGAGCCTCCGGAGGCTGCGGGCCGAGGCCTGAGCTGGCCCTGGACGGCGAGACTGAGGCGAGACCAGGTGCACTGCGTCCAGATTCAGCCCGTCCGTCCTCGGCGCCGGCGCCCGAGGGTGAGGCCGTGGAGGCCGTGGAGGCCGGCGCCCGAGGGTGAGGCCGTGGAGGCCGTGGAGGCCGTGGAGGCCGGCGCCCGAGGGTGAGGCCGTGGAGGCCGGCGCCTGAGGGTGAGGCCGTGGAGGCCGTGGAGGCCGTGGAGGCCGGCGCCCGAGGGTGAGGCCGTGGAGGCTGTGGAGGCCGGCGCCCGAGGGTGAGGCCGTGGAGGCTGTGGAGGCCGTGGAGGCCGTGGAGGCTGTGGAGGCCATGGAGGCCGTGGAGGCCGTGGAGGCCGGCGCCCGAGGGTGAGGCCGTGGAGGCCGTGGAGGCCGGCACCCGAGGGTGAGGCCGTGGAGGCCGGCGCCCGAGGGTGAGGCCGTGGAGGCTGTGGAGGCCGTGGAGGCCGTGGAGGCCATGGAGGCCGTGGAGGCCGTGGAGGCCGGCGCCCGAGGGTGAGGCTGTGGAGGCCGTGGAGGCCGGCGCCCGAGGGTGAGGCCGTGGAGGCCGTGGAGGCCGGCGCCTGAGGGTGAGGCCGTGGAGGCCGTGGAGGCCGGCGGCCGAGGGTGAGGCCGTGGAGCGGTCACTGTATTCACGAACGTCTTAGCGGGAGGCCTAAGGCGGTGGCGCTCGCTCCCCTGGCCCGAACGCAGCTCCGGCCGGGCACTTCCAGTCAGAAGTAGCGTGTGTGTGTGTGTGTGTGTGTGTGTGTGTGTATGTGTGTGTGTGTGTGTGTGTGTGTGTATGTTTGTGTGTGTGTGTGGTGTATGTGTGTGTATGGTCAGTGTGGGTGGTGTGTGTGTATGTGTGTGTGTTTTGTGTGTGTGGTTTTTTTTTTGTGATGTATGTGTGTGTGTGTGGTGTGTGTATTGTGTGTGATGTGTGTATATGTGTTGTGGTGTGTGTATGTGTGTGATGTGTGTGTGTGCTGTGTATGTGTGGTATGCGTGTGGTATATGTGCATGTGGTGTGTGTGTGGTGTGTGTGTGGTGTGCGTATGTGTGGTCTGTGTGGGTGGTGTGTGTGATGTGTGTGTGTGTGTGTGTGCTGTGTGTATGTGTGGTGTGTGTGGTGTGTGTGTGGTGTGTGTGTGTGTGTGTGTGTGCTGTGTGTGTGTGGTATGTGTGTGTGGTGTGTGTGTGTGTGATGTGTGTGTGATGTGTGTTTGTGATGTGTGTGATGTGTGTGTGTGGTGTGTGTGTGTGCTGTGTGTATGTGTGGTGTGTGTGTGGTATGTGTGTGTGTGTGGTGTGTGTGTGTGTGGTGTGTGTGTGTGTGTGTATGTGTGGTGTGTGTGGTATGTGTGTGGTGTGTGTGTGTGTGTGTGATGTGTGTTTGTGATGTGTGTGATGTGTGTGTGTGTGTGTGTCCCTGGCTTCACCCCACTGTGTCCGCCGGGGAGCAGAGCAGCCGCCGTGTCTGGGCCCCACGGGACAGCACGCCGCTCTGACTTACGGAACTTTCTGGTCAGTGGCGTGCGGCCCGGCTGGCCCGGCTGCTGAGGGCCCCACGTCTGTGGAGAGGGTGTCGTAGGCTCTGCCTCCCCGGCTCCTCGCGGGGCCACCCCGCCGCTGTGAGCCACCCGCGGGCTGTCTCCGCGGACAGGTCCCGTTGGGATTGCCGTTCCGAGCTGACAGGAGAGGTGTGACTGATCGCTCACACCGGACAGCTGCTGTCGTGTTGCTGTTTCACTTTTTAAAAAGTTGACTGAGGGAAGAGGTTGGTGCCCCGACGGGCCAGGGCGTGGTGTGCCAGAACTCGCGGGCGCGGGCACACGGTCGCCCGGACAACCGCTGTCCAGGCCGTTCCAGGAGAAAAGGTCCCAGGAACAGGTTCACCTCCCGGTTGGCTCTCGGCGGGCCCACGGGCCTTCCCCGGAGCAGCCGCTGGTGGGCGGTGGGGGAGGAGTTCCATCCCCGTCTGGGCTGGCGCTCCGGGCACGGGGAGGGGCTGGCCCGTGAGAAGCCTGTTCCGCCGCCTCTGGCTGAGGCAGCCCTGCCCCTGCCCCCTGCGGCTGGCACAGCACTCTCCCACTTGTCGATTCTGGAGTGGAGGCCTGTTTTGCCAGAATCTGTCCGGGCCGACAGGAAACATGGCTGCCTTTCCACTAAGACACCACACAGGGCAGACCACTCGGGCTCCACCAGTGGGAATGCAGGGCGGGCAGCCCCTCGGGGGCGGATCGAGCTCCTGGCCCGTGACTCAGTGGGCTGAGCGTCCGCCGTACACGGGAAGGTCTGCGGTTTAACTCCTGGTGGGGGCCCGCGCCTGCTTGTGGGTGTGCTCCCTTCTCTCAACACAACAGCCTGGCCGGCCTTGCTCAGTGGCTGGATCACTGGCCCATGGACTGAGGGGTCACGTACCTCACTGCAGGCTCAATCCCTGGCCTTAGTCGTGTGTGTGCAAGAGGCAACCAATCGCTGTCCCTCTCCGCTCCTCCCTTCTCCTCTACCTGGGGGAGACCCAGCCCTCTGGGCCAGTGATGGGTGGATGCTGGCACTGGGAGGCAGCAGAGAGGGGTGCCAGTCAACCGCTTTCAGGATCCTTGAGACGGACACTAAGAGCAGAAACTCCAAGACCAGCGGCCTGGCTCGGGGTACCCCACTACCTGAGGCCAGGGAGCCAGCACACAACGAGGCTCCACAAGGGCAACTGTTTTTCCTACGGCCACGAGCTCCAGATTCTGGAGCGGAGGTCTGGAGTGGCGGGTGGCCTGGCTGTAGAGGTGTCTCAGTGGAAAGGCAGCCATATTTCCTGTCAGCTTGGACAGATTCTGGCAAAACAATCTACACACACTAGGTTCTCTAGCCAAAGGGCCTCTAATCTTCACACGAGGAGATACTGCAAGAACAATCTTATGTAATAATGAAGTGATATGCAAATTGACTGTCACACCCCACAAGATGGCTCCTATGACCAGGCTGGCAGGGGGGTACAGTTGGGGGCAACCAGGCTGGTAGGGTGGGGGCAGTTGGGGCAATTAGGCCAGCAGGGGGGGCACTTAGGGGCTATCAGGCCAGCATGCAGTGAGGGGTGATCAGGCTGGCAGGGGTAGGGGGGTAGGGCAGTTAGGAGCAAGCAGGCAGGCAGGCAGGCTGGTGAGCAATTAGGGGCCAGCAGGTCAGGATTGTGAGAGGGATCCTGGATTGGGGGGTGCAGGCTGGGCTGAGGTGATCCCCTCCCCTGCATGAATTTTGTGCACCGGGCCTCTAGTCCTATATAATAAAAGGCTAATATGCAATTTTCCCCTTGGGCGTTCCACTGGAGACCAGTTCAATCGCTTGCTATGATGTGCGCTGACCACCAGGGGGCGGTGTGGAACGTGGCAGGTGACCAGGCGCTAAGCGAGTGAGGGAAGGAGGTGGGGAGGCTGGGAGGCTGAGAACTGGATCGGGCCTGATCTCCGGCCACACCTAGGGACCCCGCCTGTGTGTGAATTTGTGCACGGGCCTCCCTGTGTTCCCACTTGAAGAGCAGTGAGCAGTATATTCTGTTCAGGAAGCATTTTATTGTTGCTCCAAGTTAGACATTTCCACCGAGAAACATCAGTGCGTTCAGAACACTTCCCGCATGGCCTTGCTCAGCTTCTGGATCTTGGTTTTCGCAGACATGTCAACGTACTTCTCTCCGATGCGCACAACCATGCCGCCCATGATGGACGGGTCCGTCTGGGGGGAGGGGATGGGACGTGAGACACACGACCGTGCGCCAGCACGTGGAGCGCCGAACAGCACCTCCCAGGCCACGGTGCCAACGGAGCCGTGAGCACACCCAGGAGGGAGGTCAGCTGAGGGCACTCCCAGGATGGCCCCCGCCCGGGCACCCTGAGGTCTGTCCTGAGCGACAGCCTGAGGAAACCCCCGTAACAAACCTACCTTCACCTCCAGCTTCAGCACCTGGCCTTTCCCCAGGAAGCTTTTCAGGACCGTCTTCAACTCAGTCAGAGAGGCTTCGTCTAGAGCCTGGAGAGGAGCATGACAACCCTCTTTACCTCAGAGGAAGCAGAGCGGACACTTCCGGCAGGCCCAGGAGGCCCCCCCCTCCCCCCACCGCCCCGGGAGCCCCATGACCCCTCCACCGCCCCGGGAGGCCCGTCGCCCTGAGAGGACAGCAGCCGTTTTCCCACTTCACGTGTGTGAGAACTGAGGCTCACGGTGGCTAAGAAACTCACACAAGGCTGCCCAGGGAGTGAGGACCAGCGCCAACATTTGAAATCAGTCTATTTCTGAAGCTGATGCCTTAGTCGCTGATCAAAATGTATGTTTTATTAAAGAGCAGAGCGACCTGCCTCGGGCCTGGCCATGGGACAGGGTGGCCCTCGAGCCGGTAAATGACCCTGAAACCGGCCAGGCTGGAGCATCGTCCTGCTACGCCAAGGTTGTGGGTTCCATCCGAGGTCAGGGCACACACAGGAGCCGACCACTGGAGGCGCAAATAAGTGGATCTACAAACCCATGTCTCTAAAGTCAATGAAAAGACGAAGTGGAACGGATGTCCCTGACACCTCGCTGGGAGGCCAGCGCGCCCTGCGGACCAGGAGTGGCCGGGAGGCCAGCGCGCAGGCCCAGCACACTGCGCGCCCTCAGGGCGAATTTCCACCCACGGCCTCCTGCCCTGAAGCGCAGCAGGAAGACAGCCTCAGGACAAGACAATGAACTCGGGGGGGGGGGGGGGGGGGGGCAGCCGAAGGAGCATGGGCTTCTAAGAGAGGTCTGAGTTGGAACCCGGGCTTCACTGGTTGTAACCAGAACAACTTAACCTCCCTGGCTTGTTTCCTTGCCTGTAACCTAGAGAGAATCATACTTCTAGTTCGCATGGACCGCGGACAATAAGTTACAAGTACCAGCACACGGAAAGGCTCAGCAAATGGCGGCTATGACAGCCCATGCCATCCAGGCAGCAAGAGTAAAGGGCCCGTGTGCCCCACACTCCCCTGCACCCCAGCTGGACACCCAGTCTCAGTAAACTAGAGAACTCACACCCGCTTCAGAGCACAAACCCAGCACCTCCGCCCCGGCCGGGCCTTAGGGCAGCCACAGGCAGGGAGGCGAGGTGCATGCAGCCGCTCCAGAGCGCAGCTCGCGGAAGCTGGCGGACAGGGCAAACCTCCAGGGACAGGCCACCTTCCCTCGGGCCATGATTTTCGCCCATTTTTTCTTTTTTGTTCTGCCAAATGCCATGCACTAAATGCCAGGCGAATGCAGCGGCCACCGCCCTCACTTACAGACGCGGTGGTCACGGTGCACGGGACTTCTCCCCGGTGGACACTCATCATGGTGGAAAAGGCAGAAATGACGGCGGGGGTGCTGGTCAGGCGGCCATTTTCAGCGAGCAAATCTGGGGAAGGGAAGGTGTGTCAGTCACTGGACACTCACTCAAAACGGTCATCCACGGGTTTACGGTCACCTCCAAAGCATCATTTGTGGCCTGAGGGCTGTATTTAGCTCTAGCTGGCTCAGTGGACAGCGTTGGCGGACTGAGAGGCTTGGGTTCTATTCCGGTCAGGGCACATGCCTGGTTGCAGGCTCGATCCCCAGTAGGGGGTGTGCAGGGGGCAGCTGATCAATGATTTTCTCATCCGTGATATTTCCATTTCTTTCTTCCTCCCTCTCCTTTCCTCCCTGAAATCAATAAAAATATATATTTTAAAAATATTATTTTTTAACACTCTTTAAGAATGTGAATGGCGATGATGTAATTGTTATTCAATGTTAGTTTGTTTTCTTAAAGGAGACTTTACCAACCTGCATTCAAATTAGTAAGGGGTGTGTGCCTTACCCAGATTTGCAACAGATACCTATTTGCTTAATCCCCTCACCTCTCAGCCAGCCCACAGTGCTAACTGGCATCTCTGCCTGGTGATGGCGAGTGTCTTTTTGTGTGTATTTGCCATCTGCAAGCTCTCTCTGGAGATGTGTCCACTCAGGCCCTTTGCCGTTTTTTAAATTGGATTGGTTTCTCGATGTCGAATTGCATCAGTTCTTCACAGAATTTGGATATTAATCTGTTGGATGTATCGCTGGTGAATATGTTCTCCTACTCAGTGGCTTGTCTTTTAATTTTGTGGATGGTTTCTTTGCTGTGCAAAAACTTTTAATTAAGTTTGAAGCAGTCCCACTTATTATTTCCCTTTTCCCAAAACACATATCGGAAAAAATAGTGCTACAAGAAATGTCCGAGACTTTTCTTCTGTTTTCTCCTAAGGTTTTATGGTTTTGAGTCTAACATTAAGTCTTTAACCCATTTTGAGTTTATTCTTGTGCATGGGGTAAGAAGATGGTCTAGTGTCATTCTTTTTGCCTGTATCTGTCCAGTTGTCCCAACACCATTCATTCAATACATTGTCTTTGCCCCACGGCATGTTCTTGCCTCCTCTGTCAAATATTAGTTGGCCATAAAGAATGGGTTTATTTCTGGGCTCTCTACTCCATTTTATTGATCTAAAGGTCTGTTTTATGCCAGTGCCAGGCTGTTTTGATTATTCAGGTTCTTTTTTTGGTTCCATACAGACTTTTGGAGTATTTGTTCTTGTTCTGTGAAATCTACCGCTGGCATCTCAATAGGAACTGTGCTGAAGTGTACATTGCTTTGGCTAGTATGGACATTTTAATAACATTAATTCTTCCTATTAATGAGCATAGTATATGATCTACTCGTATCTTCCTCAATTTTTTTCTTGGTGTCTTATAATTTTCTAAGTATAGGTGTTTTATAATACATCCTTGGTTAAATTTATTTTTAGTTTTTTTTGTGTGTGTTTTCTTTTTCTTTTCTTTTTTTTAATATGACTGTAAATGGGGTTGTTCTCTTAGTTTGTCTTTCTGACAGTTCATTATTGGTGTATAAATATGCAAATGATTTCTGGATATTTTGTATTCTGCTACTTTACTAAGTTATCGGTTCTGGTAGTTTTTTGGTGGGATTTTTAGGGTTCTCTCTCTCCACAGTATCACGTCATCTACAAATAACATTTTCCCTTCTCGTTTCCAATTGTATGCCTTTCTTTTCTTGTCTGCCCGCGGTGCCAGGCCTTCCAGCGCTCTGCTGGATCAGAGAGGTGAAAGCAGACACCCACTTGTTCCTGCCTTTAAGGGCAATGCTGTTAGCTTTTGCCCGCTGAGTATGATGTTGGCTGTAGGTGTGCCATATATAGCCTTCGTTATACTGAGATATGTTCCCTCTATTCCCACTTTGCTGCATTTTAATCATAAATGGCTGCTGGATTTTAACCCTTCGATCGGTTTAGGTGCTGAATCACATTAACTTATTGCACATATTGTACCAGCCTGCACCCCAGACTAAATCCCATTTGGCCATAGCGTATGAACTTGTGTTGTGTTGACCAGGGGGTTTGGAAGCAACCTGATGAACTGAAGGATGCAAACTTCACCCAGGACAGAGGGACAGCCAGGCCACACCCTTTCTGTTGGTGTGACTCCCACTGGTGGCCCCGTGGATTGAGATACTGACATTAGACATTCTTACATCTCAGCATCTTTAGCCAGTGCCCCTCAAACCTAAACCCACAGACGGAGAATCAAGGACAGCCTGGGTGAGGCCTGACTCATAGTCAAGGGCAGCTGGCGCCCATGTGCCTGCCCTGGCCCACACCCCACAGCGAATCTGCAGAGACTAGGGAGAAAGATCTAGTACTTACTGATCAGGTTGGACGTGAGGGGAGAAAACTTCTCTTTGCTGGTCATGTCATTCAGGTTTTTCACTTTAATAGAACGCTTTGTAAAGGGATTCAAAATTGAAGCAGCCATTTTGGGTTCCTTCAGGATTTGCTAAAAGTGCCAAAAAAGAATTTCTTAAGTTCTTTAGAGCATCAACGATCCCAGCTGCCATACACACACTTCTTATGAATCAGAATTTCATGAATTAAACGGGCACTCTTAAAGCACAGAACAGTTTACAATCAAGTCATTTCTCCGCCTTTAAGAATACATTACACCATGATTTCACACAGGAGACACTATTTCTTAAAAAAAATGTAGACACTTTTTGAAATTTCTTAAAATTAACTGTTGCTTTTCGACAGACTATAGAAATGGTAAGCACCCAAAGATCCAGTTCACTGCGTATTTCACGTATTTCACATGGGGACTGCCCTAGTTTCTCACGTACTGAGAGGACACTAGCCATGCCAGCACTCAGGTGCAGACCTCAACGGTGCCACCCCCACAGGGGCCTGTGCCTCTCAGCCGGACCCTCTGTGCCACCGCTCAGAGCTTGAGAGCCAGCCCAGCCCAGACGTGTGGTGCTTCCGAACAGCCTCCCCGCCCGGGAGGGAGGACAGGGGGAACAGGAGGGCAGGCACCAGAGAGCCTTTGTCTCCCTGTGAAGCCACACGCCTGGACCCCATGACCAACGCTGCCTCCCTCTGTCACGCCCCTGCCTGCCCGCCCGCCCGCCCTCGGTTACTGCGTCAGCAGCTTCTCCCTGGCGCCCGCCCGGGGCCCATCTCTGACCCGCTGCCATCTCAGGAGACTGCCAGGTGGTGCCCGAACACATTCTTCCCGAGCCGTGCTGGGTGACACACAGGCAGGCGTCCGGGGTCTGGCTGCCCAGTGGACATTCGCGCTGCCCTTAGCACCACCCTTCTCCCTCCCTCTCTCTCTCTCTCTCAGTCTGAAGGCAGGTTCCTCTCTGCGTCTCCCCGACTTCCGGGTTTAGCCAAACCCCATCCCACAACCCAGCTCGTTTGCTAAGGGAAGAAAATACAGTTGGAATGCAGTCGTAACGGGCAGGAAAGCTACTTACTGCTATTCTTGCCAACTCCTTTTCCACTTGATCCAGTTTATTCTGTTTAGACGCAGCGGAGTACAGAGCAGTGGCATAGCGGCCTTCGACACCGTATATCTGCACAGGCGGCTTTAAGAGGCGGGGTGGGGACAGCAGGAAAACCAGTTAACACTGTCAGGGGCAGAACTAGATAGTTGTGACTGTAAGAAGACACCTTCTGGAGCACACGAGGTGAGCTGTGCTGTCAGAGCGCTTTCCTGAATGGCAATTCTCAAGGCGGAGTCCTTCCCGGCCGGGTCTCCGGACCTCCCGCTCCCCCCGCAGAACGGGCCTCAGGAAAGACGGGCCCAGCACCCTTTCGGCCTCACTCCCTAGAATCACTCCGTTGCCTGGGAGACGGGCTGGCTTCCTCTGGATGCAATGCTATTCAGTTTCAAGTATGGGAGGTTTTAACACCGACGGGAGGCAGTTTGAACTGTGAGAGCCACCAAAGCAGGTGCTTATGAAACGTGTAAAGCACACTCCGTGCATGTCACAGGTCCGCTCTCTTAGAGCCTCCTCACCAGTCACTTACGTGCCCGTTAGCCACTGACTATGTGCCTAAGGCTGGACGTGTCTCACAGTGCCTGCAGGCTCCCCCCCCCCCCCCCCCCCGCCCGCCTCAAAGTACCCCCCTCCCCCGTGGTGCTGTGTGGCTGCAGAGAGCAGCTCAGGCTCTGAGCGAGGTCTGGTTCCAGGGCAATCCAGGACCACGCTGAGGGACACGGGACAAGTCCCCCCGGAGTCTCCATTTCCTCTTGTGAATGGGAAGGCCAGCTACTCCCCTCCTCATTCCGGGGTTCAGGGATCCCCTTGTTCTGGGGTCCAGGGATCCTCCTGTTTAAAGGTTACGTGTGTGCCTGCCGCACAGCAGGCATTGGACACCACTGGTTCCCGAGCCCCCTGCACCCAGCCCGCCTTGGAACGGGTGCCCGGGCGCTCGCACTGCGGCTGCTTCACAATCACCAGGAAGCTGACCTACCCGCACGAGCTTGGCGAACGGCCGGGCCACGGACGTGCTGAAGCATCGCACCTGCGAAGCAAAGAAAGCAGGTGAGGCCGGGCTACTCCAGGGCGGTCGGTCATTTAACAGGAGGGCCCCTGCTGCTGGTGCAGCACAGCTCGGTGAGGCCGCTGCTGTCAGGGGACTTTCCAGCGGGGAGAGCGCCCCCAGGGCCAGCCCGTCGGCGGGGCAGGGCAGGCGGGGGCGGCTCTCCAGGGCAGAGGAAAGGCTAACCCCGAGGGACGGGTGTTTCCGGGAAAAGGAAGGCGACTGGCAGGCAGAGGACCGCCCGCGGCAGGAGCTCACTGACGCGGGAGCTGGGCCTTCCCGGGAGGCAGGGCGCCTGGGACCAGGCTTAGCCCGGAGCAGGGCGGGTGTGAGGGCGGCTCCGGGTCCGAGGGCGGCTCAGCCGCGGAGGGACGGCCGCCGGCAGGGCCCCCGCCCCGCAGTTCAGCACGGAACCGGCGGTGAGGTCAGAGGTCAGAGGTCAGGGCGGGGTCGGCGGCGCCCGGGCGAAGGGCACCGAGGGCGCGGGCTCCCTCTCCAGCTCCCCGAGGCTCCGGGGTCCGGGCCTCAGCTCTGCCCTGACCGGCGGGCCGGACGGACCCCGGAACCGCGCCGCCTCCCTTTCCTGGGAAGATGGACGATCGGGGGAGGCCCCGTCCTCAGCCCGCCATCCGCGGAAGCCGGGCGCCCAGCTCCGGGGCCTCACGCCTGCGGCTGCCCGGAGCCGCCGCAGGACCCGAGGCCCGGCCCGCGCCCCCGGCCCGCCGGCCCCACGACCCTGAACGCGGCCGCGCTCCCACTGTGGGCCCCGCTGTGGCCCCCGGGGCCCCGCCGCCTCACCTGCCGGGAGAGCCCGGACACTGCGGGCGAGGCCATCTTCTCCGCGGCTGGAGGTCAAAGCGGCTGGGAGGGAGCTGCGAGGGCGCATGCGTGCGTCAGCGTGGCCGCGCGGCCCGCTGGGAAATGTAGGCGTAGGGCTCCAGGCCGCATGCGCCGGGCGCTCCCTCGCGCTGGGAGTTGTAGTCCTTTGAGGCGGGAGGGACCCTACCATCAGATCTGGACTTTCATCTTTGACGCTAAGGTGACCAGACGTCCCGCTGTTGGCGGGACAGTCCCGCTTTTGAACAATTTGTCCCGCGAACCGCGGCGTTTTAAACAAGTCCCGATTTTGGGCCGGTACTT
>OY882859.1:195006845-195146845 GCA_963693515.1 Pipistrellus nathusii | reverse complement strand
ACTTAGCCTTGGAAGCCAGTGTCCTTCACGGTCCGGCCAGTGCCAAGTTCAAACGCTGATGAAATGCGCCAACCACAGCGCAGCTGGTTCCAGACCACGCTGTCAGCCAGACCACGTTCTCCGGACACGCGTCCCGGGCACCGCCCTGGAGACCCCCGCAGCCGGGCCTGGTGTCCGCTGACCCGGACCGGGCGTTCAGGGCGGCGGGCGGGCGGGCGGGGGACGCGGGCGGCGATGCCGGGAACTCACTGCCTTTTTGCTCAGTAGCAACACTCTCGTCTGAAAGAAAACCCATCTTGTTTTTTTCCACTCTTCTGTTTTTTTTTTTGTAATCCGATGACCTGCTATTATTATTATTACCCTGTTTCCCCGAAAATAAGACAGTGTCGTATATTAATTTTTTCTCCCAAAGTTGCGCTAGGTCTTATTTTCAGGGGATGTCTTATCTTTCCATGCGCTAGGTCTTATTTTCGGAGGATGTCTTATTTTCGGGGAAACACGGTATTTCCCTTTTAAAAACGTCACTGAGATGTAACTCAGATCCCACAGAGTTCACGTCCCCCTTTGAAACACACCTTTCCGGGGGTTTTAGCGTAGCCTCCATTGTCGGTGCTGTCTGAGCGGGATCACATTCACCGGCCCGGCCGGCGTGGCTCCGTGGCTGAGCATCCACTTACCATCCAGGAGGTCACAGTTCAATCCCCAGTTAGGCCCAGGCCCAGGCCCAGGTTTCGGGCCCCTCCCCAATAGGGGGTGTGCAGGAGGCAGCCGACGAATAATTCTCTCTCATCATTGATGTTTCTATCTTCCTCTCTCCCTTTCCCTTCCTTTCTGAGATCAATAAAAAGAACTTTTTTAAAAAAGAATATTTGCCGAAACTGGTTTGGCTCAGTGGATAGAGCATCAGCCTGCGGACTGAAAAGTCCCGGGTTCGAGTCCAGTCAAGGGCATGTACCTTGGTGGCAGGCACATCCCCAGTGGGGGGTGTGCAAAAGGCAGCTGATGGATGATTCTCTCTCATCGATGTTTCTAACTCTCTATCCCGCTCTCTTCCGCTCTGTAAAAAATCAATAAAAAAATATAAAAAAGAACATTTTCATCAGACAAAAGCTCCACGCCCACTGGCAGCCACTCCTCACCGGCCATGGCGATGTCCGACGGCCGATCTTCTCCGGTGAGATCCTGGAGCCCCGGGACCACCTCCCGCTCCCCGGTCCTTCCGGGCCCTGAGATGGTTTAAAAATTCTCTTCCAGGTGAAAAGGAGGAAGCACCACCTGAGCTCCCTCCCCCTCCCGCTCAGGAAGACTGGATGCAGAGAGCAACCTCCGCCAGATCCATGGGTTTTAAATTTCAGTTTCCTTTCTTTTAAAAAATATATTTGTATTGATTTCAGAGAGGAAGGGAGAGGGAGAGAGATATAGAAACACCAATGATGAGAATCACTGGTGGGCTGCCTCCAGCACGCCCCACACAGGGGATGGAGCCCACAACCCGGGCCTGTGCCCTGGCCGGGAGTCGCACCGTGACCTCCTGGCTCACAGGTTGATGCTCAGCCCCTGAGCCACGCCGGCCGGGCCAGATAGATGCTGTTTTAACCTTGTATGTAACTCAGTTTGGTTTAGGGCCGTGGCCCAGGGTCTCCTGGTCTCCTCAGCTGACCGCTGAGGCCGCTCGGGGAAAATACAGAGAGTGTGCTTCCAACAAGCACAATGCCCACCGACAGGCCAGTCCGGAGACGGAAAGATTAGCGGTTGCCAAGGGCTGGGGCGGGGGTGGGGTGGGGTGGGGGGGAGATGGGGAGACGGGGAGAGACTGCTAATGGTCCGTGTGTGTGTGTGTGTGTGTGTGTGTGTGTGTGTGTGTGTGATGAAACATTCAGGAGTTAGATAGTGTGGTTGTCGCACAATTTGAGAATACACTAAACCCCGCGGAATTGTGTGCGTTAAAAGAGCCAGTTTAATGGACGTGAGCATTATCTCAGGCAAATAAAGGTTTGCTGTCCAGCCTCCCAAAGGGACAGAGTCAGCGCCAGGCGTCCGACTGACAAGGGCGATGATGTCGAGGCTCTGTTCCGAGGGAGGGTTTGCTGAGTAAAAGCATCCCTGAGCCGGCCCCAGCCCCAGCCACGGCCATGGCCACCGCCACGGCCACCGCCACGGCCACCGCCACGGCCATGTGCGGTTTCTGGCCTCCGTCCTTGTCTGGATCCGGCACCAAGGAATGTTGGCAGCTGGAAGGGACCTTAAGGCCCAGCCCTCATTTGCCAGGTGAGCAGCGGAGGACAGGAACAAGCAATGAGTTCAAAGTTGCCTGGTGCGTGGTCAGGCCTGAAACCGAGTTTTCACTGGACATTTTTGGCCAAAACACCTCTCCCTGTCCTCCATTCTTCCCTCTCCTCCATCCCTCCTTCTCCTCCATCTTTCCCTCTCCTCCTCTTCTCCCTCTCCTCTGCCTCTCCCTCTCCTCCTCCTCTCCATCTCCTCTCCCTCTCCTCTCCCTGTCCTCCTCCTCTCCATCTCCTTCTCTCCCTCCCCTTCTCTCCCTGTCCTCCTCCTCTCCCTCTCCTCTGCCTCTCTCTCTCCTCCTTCTCTCCCTGTCCTCCTTCTCTCCCTCTCCTCCTTCTCTCCCTCTCCTCCGCCTCTCCCTGCCCAGATAAGAAGGAACTCCATGTGGTCCAGGGGGTCTGGCGTCACCCCTCTGAAAGGTCGCTGCTATCTCCAGTGCACAGCGTACTGACCATATCACCCTTTGTCTCCTTTGTCTGTTCGCGGTGAGCGCTGTGTATGTCTGTGCCTCCCTCCTCGGCGAGCCCCGGTCCTGGAAGTCTGAGCTCAGCCGCGCTCAGCTTTGGCCTTGGGTTCCGGCCCAGGGCCGTCCTTGAACCTGACGGGCAGATCCGTTATTCCGCTCAGGGCTGTGCTGCCCCAGGGGCGTCTGCTCACGCCGCCACCATCGTGGAGCGTGAGCGTTGCTGGGAGGCTCTCCTGCCCCTTCCTGGTCCTGGGGTGTTCAGAGCCTCCGGTGCCCCTGGAGGCAGGGCTGGGCGGCCTTGCCCTGGTGTGTGCCCGCATGGTACCCGGTGTGTGCCTGGTACCCAGTGTGTGTGTGCCTGGTACCTGGTGTGTGCAAGGTACCCGGTGAGTGCTCGCACGGTACCCAGTGTGTGCCTGGTACCCGGTGTGTGCCTGGTACCCAGTGTGTGTGTGCCTGGTACCCGGTGTGTGCCTGGTACCCGGTGTGTGCCTGCACGGTACCTGGTGTGTGCCTGGTACCCGGTGTGTGCCTCGTACCCGATGTGTTCCCACACGGTACCCAGCCAGGAACTGACACCCGCCCGGCCAGCCTGGCTCAGGGGCTGAGCATCTGTGAACCAGGAGGCCACGGTTGGATTCCCGGTCAGGGCACCGGGTTGTGGGCTCCATCCCCAGGGTGGTGGGTGGAGGAGGCAGCCGGTCCATGATTCTCTCTCATCACAGATGTTCCTCTCTCTCTCCCTCTCCCTTCCTCTCTGAAATTAAAAAAACAAACAAACATTTTTAAGAAGAGTCGGCATTTAATAAGAACTGGCCAGCGAATGAACGGAGGAGACCACGAATGGTGTCCTTTGTCGCAGAGGCCATTCAGTCCGTGGACGTGGGAGCACAGAGAGGGGCTGTGTGTCGGCTGGTGGAGCTGGGACAGGCCCTGACGTGGTGCACGGCCGGTTCTGGAGGCGGCCCCCTCCCCAGGCTCCCAGCCAGGCCTCCCTGTGACCCTGAGGGAGGGCCTCCCCGCTGGTTCCGCAGGTAACGGGCGTCCAGGACCCTCTGGCCTGCTCCGGGGCTGACCTTCTGGGCAGCCCCCACGGCTCCGTGGCTTCAGACGGAAGTGACGTGTCTCTGGTTCTCTTTGGTCGGACAAGCCCCTCACCCCCAGCCAGGCCAGCCCGCGGCCGCTCCGAGCTCAGTGCTTCTCAGACGGCGGGGCTCCTGCTCGCTTCGGGCGGTTAGAGGCAGGCGGTTAGAGGCAGGTTAGAGGCAGGCGGTTAGGGGCAGGCGGTTAGGGGCAGGCCGTTAGGGGCAGGCGGTTAGGGGCAGGCGGTTAGAGGCAGGTTAGAGGCAGGCGATTAGGGGCAGGCGGTTAGGGGCAGGCGGTTAGAGGCAGGCGGTTAGGGGCAGGCGGTTAGGGGCAGGCGGTTAGGGCAGGCGGTTAGGGGCAGGTTAGAGGCAGGCGGTTAGGGGCAGGCGGTTGGAGGCAGGTGATTGGAGGCAGGTTGGAGGCAGGCGGTTGGAGGCAGGCGGTTAGGGGCAGGCGGTTAGGGGCAGGCAGTTAGGGGCAGGCGGTTAGAGGCAGGTGGTTGGAGGCAGGCGGTTAGGGGCAGGTTAGAGGCAGGCAGTTAGAGGCAGGTTAGAGGCAGGCGGTTAGAGGCAGGTGATTGGAGGCAGGTTGGAGGCAGGCGGTTAGGGCAGGCGGTTGGAGGCAGGCGGTTAGGGGCAGGCGGTTAGGGGCAGGCGGTTAGGGCAGGCGGTTGGAGGCAGGCGGTCTGCGGAGCACACTTGGAGGAGCGCTTGCTTAGATGTTTCAGGTTCAGTGTTTGGTGAAGCAGAGGCGGTGGCCGTGAAGCTCCGGTTTCCATGGAGACGGGGACGAACAACACACCGTCGTGCTCATCCCGGTTCCCGGGCAAGAGCTCTCCTCGGGCGTCACGTGCGTTTTCTTCCTTTTAAAAGAATTTTAAACCGATCTCAGAGAGGCCAGGAGCGGGAGAGGCAGAGACATCCGTGATGAGAGAGAATCACGGACCGGCTGCCTCCTGCACCCCCCCACGGGGGATGGGCCCGAAACCCCGGCCTGGGCCCTGACTGGGAATCGCACCCTGACTTTGGGAACACTTTTTTTTTTTTTTTTTAAACAAGCAGCCTAATTTTTTAAACATTATTTAAAAAAAATTTTTTTTATTGATCTCAGAGAGGAAGGGAGAGGGAGAGAGAGATAGAAATATCAATGATGAGAGAGAATCATCGATTGGCTGGCTCCTGCATGCCCCACACTGGGGATGGAGCTTGAAACCCAGGCACGTGCCCTTGACCGGAAGCCAAGCTGGGACCCTTCAGTCCGTGGGCCGACGCTCTATCCGCTGAACCACACCGGCCAGGGCGCTTTAGGGGCACTGCCTTTTGGGGAGCAATGCTGTATCATCTGACCCCCAAATGAAAGGCCTTGCAAAGGGAGGGCAGCACGCGTGAGGGGTCAGTGAGAGTAACTGTGGGCGGCTGGGTCCAGGCCGGGGCTGGACCGGAGGGCGCAGCAGTGGCGTGGGAGAGGGGGCGTCCACGGCAGATAACGGACCGCAGTGACGTGCGTTCTCAGCGATGTTTGTGCTTCTCAGCCCCTCGCTCAGGGCGGCCCCACAGCCACCGCCTCCCGTTATCTTTGCCAATCCCTCCCCCCCGCCCCCAAGGCTGCCTGGGCCCCGGGCGGGGGTCAGTCTGCCCTGCTCTCCGCCCCCAAGGTCTGAGAGAGGCCGGCGGGCAGCGCCGGACAGCAGCCCCAGCTCAGGCGCCCGCTCAGAGCATCCCACCCGTCCGCCGCTCCCGCCCTCGCTCCTGCCCTGGAGGGGACCGGCCCGGTGCTGAGCGTGGCGCGCTGGGGGTCCCGGGGGGGCTGACTGCCGGAATCCGATCCCTGTCTCACTAACAGAGAGACGTGGACAGGAAGCCGGGAAGCTGGTTGAGACATTGGTAGTTACAGCAGCTCTACCTGTGGTCTATGTAAATCCCGCTGGTTGTCTATTACTGGGGTTTCCTGCCTAAAGGCTGTGGGTGTATCCCATAACCTTAACACAAGGGATGGCGAGGCCAGAGCAGGGGCAGTCCTCTCCCTGGAGGGGGGCTCCCGCCTGGCCCCCATTTCCCAAATTAATGCTTTTCTAGTCTCTTTTCATTGTGTGCGGCCTTCTCCAGAACCCGAACCCGAACCGAAACCCTGAACCGCGCAGGACATGAAGGGGCTCCCACAAACGGGGCGTAGTGATGGGGCCGGTGAGGATCCTCTCCTTGGCCACCTCTCTGACCAATGGGCAGCACGCATTGGGCGCCGGCTGACTCTGCAGGGAGAGGCCTGCCTCGGGGCGCTCACTCTGGGGGGGAACCCGGTGGCTCAGGGCGTGCAGGACCCAGCATGTCCCCCCACATACACACACACACACACACACACACACACGCACACGCACACGCACACGCACACGCACACACACGCACACGCACACGCACACACGCACACACACGCACACGCACACACACGCACATGCACACGCACACGCACACGCACACGCACACACGCGCTGCGGGAAGATACGGATTTTAAGCTGTTCATTAAGAAACGAAGGACTCAGAGCCTCGACGCACCCCTTTCCTGCCCGCGAGCGTCAAACAGAGGAACCGGCCCGGGAAGGGGTGCAGGACGGAGCCTCGCCTCCAGGGGAAGCGGCTCCCAGAGGCCCAGGGCAGGGTGGGCTGGGTGCCGTGCCCCGGGGTCTAAGCTGCATCCGGGAGGTGCTCCGGTCCGGCTCCCTCTGCGGCTCCCGGAGCCGCCCCCCCTCCTGGGCCTCAGACCCCGTCCCCACCCCTCGCCTTTGTCCCAAAGTTTCCCACCCCCATGCTGCTTCTCGGTCCTCGGCATTGGGGCTAATGGGGATTCCCAGGCGCTGCCTCTGAGCTTCCATCTCCGCCTGCTGATCGGGCATGTGACAGCAGCCACAGGGAGCTGGGGGGCGGGGGGAGAGAAGGCCGGAGACACTTCACCCCTCAGAGAACATGGGGCGGCGGGCTTTGGGGAGAGGGAGACGGGAGACTCGTACGGGATCAGGCAGGACAAGGGGAGAGTCCCCCGCTTCCCCCCCCCCCCCCGTCAATGCCAGAATTGGCCTGGACCCAGGCAACTGGGGTTCTGCCCGGGTCCGGCCCAATGTCTGTGTTGCAACTGCACTCCTCCCTGTTTTAAAAGATTATCTATTTTTTTAAAAATTGACTTCAGAGAGGAAGGGAGAAGGAGAGAGAGAGAAACATCCATGATGAGAGGACCATGAATCGCCTGTCTCCTGCTCGCCCCACACTGGGGCTGGAGCCCACACCGGGCCTGTGCCCGGACCGGGAATCCAACTGTGACCTCCTGGTTCATAGGTCGGCGCTCAACCACAGGGCCACACGGCCGGGCTCCACTTGCGTCTAAATCTTGGTTTTCTTTGTTCCCCGATGCCGCGGGCTTTCTGGCAGCCCCGCACGATCCGGCTCTCCCCGCTGCCCGATGGAGCCGCCTCCACTTCTCCGTCGGGGATGCGCCGCTGGGAGGGCCGGGTGGGCAGAACGGGGACCAGGCGCCGTCCTTCCGGGGTGCGGGACCCAGGGGCGCCCCTCACCCTCACCCTCACCCGCCCTGTGCCTGCGGCAGCCTGACTCAGGCGCCCACCCCACACCCTCTCAAAGCCACAGCGACGTGGACGTTGGTGACGCGCTGCCCCCTCCCTGTTTGAAATGCCAAGCGCCGCGCACTGAGAGGAGAGAAGCGTGACTCAGGCCGCTGACAAACAGCTCCGGGAGGGAGGGAGGGAGGCGCGGGAGCCCGGTCTGCCCGCGAGGGGAGGTAGGGAAGGGGCCGGGCCGAAGGAAAATTCCACTTCACCGGCAGCCCCGGGAATGAGATGTCCTGGGCTCCCTCCAGCCCGGCCGGGCAGGGCTCCGGTCCCCCCCACGGGTGCCGATCTCCACAGGAAGCCGGGAGAATGGAGATTAACAACTGGCATGAAACCATCATCTCCCCGTGCCCAGTGCCGTGCTCAGCCAGCCCTGCCTGCTCTGCCAGCCAGCCAGGCTGGGCTTTCTGGGAGGGTGTTGAGTTGCTAAGCAACAGGGCTGGCAGCATCCATCAGGCCCGGCAGTGTCAGCCCGGAGTGTGGCCTGTGAGCCACTGGCTTCCCTCCCCCCAGGCCTGCCCCCCCCCCCCCCCCCCACGAAGCGAGGTGATCTGCATCTCGGGGACCAGGAGCCGGGGCAGGTGACAGTGTGTGAGACACCAGCGAGCAGCCCACGGGACGCAAGTCCTGTTTCTGCTGCTGGCAGAGCGGGCATGTGACGTCGCTGAAAACAGCTGTGTGGCCTCCTCCCGGAGCATGGCCATCCTCAAAGCCGTGCGCCCGCACCCTGCCGCCCCGCCCCTGAGCCATGCTTCCTGCTCACAGCATCCTGCTGGCCCCTGTCTGTCCACGGCCACCCCTCCCGGGCCGTGGTCTCGGGGGATGGGCTCTGGTTTGGTGGGGACAGAGGGAGCCCGGTCCTAGGCGGGTCGGCTTGGGGGGACAGTTGGAGGCCGCTGTTTGCAGGCCTGTCCTGAGGCAGCTGGCCCTGGAGGAGCCCGTGTGTAGGCAGGGCTCCCCCTGGCACCGTGTCTGTGCCCGCACGTCCTGGGAGGGCCCGCAGGCGAGCCCGCTGAGCAGGGGCCGAGGCGGCGTGGGGCAGGGGAGAACCTCAGCTCTGGGGACAGACAGAGCAGAGCCACATCCTTTCTCTGCCCAGCCAGCGCTGGCGCCTGGCATATCCTCCCATCTCTGAGCAGGACGGGCAGGGAAACTGCCTCCCGGGTATCAGGTGACTGCACTAATGGAGGGCCCATGATGCTCAGTGAGGGCAGGCATTTCCCATGGTGCTCAGTAAGGGTCAGGCCTTTCCCATGGTGCTCAGTAAGGGGCAGGCATTTCCCATGGTGCTCAGTAAGGGCAGGCCTTTCCCATGATGCTCAGTAAGGGCAGGCATTTCCCATGATGCTCAATAAGGGCAGGCCTTTCCCATGATGCTCAGTAAGGGTGAGGCCTTTCCCATGATGCTCAGTAAGGGTCAGGCCTTTCCCATGATGCTCAGTAAGGGGCAGGCATTTCAAGAGTGAGTGAGCCACAGCTGACCCCCAGCTGGAAGCGCACGTAAGAGGTTTGGCTCAGTGGATGGAGTGTCCGCCTGCGGACTGAAGGGTCCTGGGTTCGATTCCAGTTAGGGGCACATGCCTGGGTTGTGGGTTCAATCTCCAGTGGAGGGCATGCAAGAGGCAGCCGGTCAATGATTCTCTCTCATCATTGATATCTCTCTCTCTCTCTCCCCTCTTCTCTGAAATCAATACAAATACGTATATTTTAAAAAGATGTCACTGGCTGAGGGGGTTCCAGCTCCCCCACTCCGGGGGCGGGGAGTGGGGGCAGAGCCGGAGTCACCCCGTGCGGCCCTGGGGGTCGGGAGGGCCATGGCTCTCAGACTCCGCCCAGTGGGCTTCCTTCCTGGCCCCCGTGGAGCCTCTGCCTTCCTCACCGCGGCCTCTGGCTCCAGGGCTTTGAGGGGCGAGTGTCCCTCACGGCAGAGCGATGCCGTGGGGTGGAAAGAACACTCGTTCCCTCGTTGTTACCTTTGCCCTGAATCAACGGCCGTGGCCGGGCTGGGCCACTTCCGATCCTCCATCCTGTCCCCGGTTGCTCACCCGGGTCAGTAGCACACGGTGCTCGGTCCCCAGCCCCCCAGGGAGCCTGTTACCGGGCAGAGAACGTCCTCCGGCGCCTCCAGGCAAGTCCCGGTCCTTCCCCGCCGGTTTGGTTAGGCTCCGTGAGCTCCAGACAGGCCACCGTGTGTTTACATGTCAGAATCGTTCCCGTGTGATGGCAGAGCCCTGGCCCACCGTTTCCAGGACCCAGTCCCTCGGCTCTTCATGGTGGTTGTGCTCATGTAGGTGGTGTGGACGGAAGGGCCACGTGCTGACCTGACCGCTCAGGGAGGCCTGCGTGGCGGTTTGCAAACTCAGACCTACAGTCACCGCAGAGGAAGGTCTGACATTAAACTTTAACTGAAGCGGTGATGGCGGGCAGTCACATCCCAGGCCGGGATCTTTCTCCGAGAAGGTCAGCCTTTATCTTACGGAGCCTATGGTCTTTCTGCCGCTGTGATAACAGACCCTGAAATGTCAGCGTAACCGTCAGGGCACAGCCAAACGCCCTGGGCGCCTGGACAGAGACCACACATTCCTTCACGGTTATTGTTCTCGTGTTACCTGGCGGCTGTTAACTCTGCTGCACCACCTCAATGAAGGAAGCGTGTGTCTCTCATTTTGCTCTCTATCCAATCCCAGAGCCCCCTCCCCCCTTCACTTGCTCCCGCCTCCCTAGTCTGTCCCAGGGGATCTCAGGTAACCCCTCTCCGTCCCTTCCTTTGATGACAATGTGTAAAAACGGGAAAACCGTCGTTCTCTGGAGCATTACCCAAGTCGGTTGAGATTCTGCTTCCTGGAAATCGTCAACAGTTTGGCTCAAATAAACTCACAAAAATTCTTTACAGGTTTGAGTGTGTGTGTTTTTTTACGTTAACAGTTCAAGGTACAAATGCACATCACCCGTTCGAAATGGGAACTCCCACGCTGAGAAATGAATATAAAATGGGTCTAAGCAGGGATACTATGCCTGCGGCATCTACCCGAAGCCAATAAGAATCCAGGCAGCTCGAGATGGCTACAAACAGGCATGCGAGATGAGTTCACAACGCAAAGTTACAGATCAGACCATGACCCCGTCCCCATGGGCAGGAGTTCAGGGAGGGATGCAAATGCCAGAGCAGGTCCCGGCCACTCCCGCTAATCAAACTGTCTATCTAATAAATATATTTAAAGGATTAAAGACTGAAAAGAAGGCATGGAGAAGTATAAAGAGGACAAGACATCATTGAAAAGAATGGAGTGGATTTAGAAAGAACCCTAATGCTAACAAAAACAAGAATCTAGTGATGAAGTTAAACCCTCAGCGGAGAGACCGGACAGCGCCGGAGAGGAGCGGGGCCATTGGGAGGCAGAGCAGAGGAATTTCACAGAACGCAGCTCGGGAAGAGTGCAGCTGGGAGATCTGGGTGAAGGGACAGCAGGACGGGATGGGAAGTTCCCACGTGCACACGATGGGGTTTCCAGGGGCGAAAACATAAGTAATGGGGTAAAGCAGTGCTCAGAGCAGCACTCAACGTGACCGTGGCTCAGACATTTTTAGAATTGATTGCAGACCTGAATCCTAAAAATCAAGAGGCCCCCAGGAAGAGCGGAGCAGAATCAAACAAAACATCTGTCGTGCAGAGGGGAAGGGAGGATCAATGAAACCCGAACAGTCCAGTAAAGAAAAAGAGGAAAGAAACAAATAAGGCAGGAGAGTACGGAGTAGGTCATTATGACAGGAGAAAAATAATACAGACAAACGGGGAAAAGTTAGTCAGTTTAAAGACAGAGATGTTAGAATAGGCTGCACACAACCCAGCATGCCACTTATTGACAAGGCTAAAAAGAAAGGCTGACAACAGAGTGATGTGAAAATACACACCCAGAGATGCCAATCAAGAGAGCTAGTGAGCTATAACAGCCTCAGGCAAAACAGTCTTCAAGTGCAGAAGCGCTGTTAGGGGGAAAGCTAGTGGCTGTATCTAATAAAAGGAACCGTCCCTTAAGATACAGCCGCCCGGGTGGCACCGGGCAAGGCCACCTTAAAAAAATCTATAAAGCAAAAATGTAAATAATGACAGGGCCAGAGTGAGGAACCCACAGATATCATAGGAGATTTCCACGTACCTCTCAGAGGAATGAAAAACCAGGAGACGGCAAAGGAGAAAGATGATGGAAGACTTGAGCAGCACAACGAACAGGCTTGAGCGGTAATCACAGCTGTGGTTCGATGTTCAGGAACAGGCTGCGGTTTGTCTGCAGCGGATGGCGGGAAAGGGGCGGAGAGTGGGGCGGGTTAAGATCCTCAAGTGCTTTTCGGTACTTGAAGTGCGTGAGAAAAGGAACGCAAGTGAGAGGGAGACCAGCGTCCTGTCCCTGCCCAGAGGGAGGACAGCCACTCAGCCCGAGGATTCCAACGAGCCTGCTCAGAGGATGTGCTCCTGCGGGGCCTGCTCAGGCCTCCCGGGTGGGCTGGGGCGGGGCGTCGAGATTTGGAGGGTGATCTGTTCAGGGGCAAGTGGCTAATCGCTCCTCCTCTCTGCCCCAACTGATTGGCGAGCAGGCTGCTCGTGGAGCTAAGGTTCTGAGGGAAACCCTCTGTTTTGGCCAGAGACCGAGAAGAGGGTTCCCTGGGTCTGGGCCCTGGCGGAGAGACGTGGAGAAAGGGGTCCCAAATGCTGTGTGTGAACCAACTCACACCCGGGCTCAGCCTTCGCCTGGGACAGGCCAGTCCGCAGAAGCTCAGACAGCAGAGAAGGCAGAGCCAATGCTTGAACCCAATGGGTTGATGGCCTGCAAAACCAAACCGGACAGAACCAGCGCCTTCTAGAGCAGCGGTCTCCAGCAGAGGTCCGTGAGGTCCGAAAGGTTGGTGACGATTGTATCAGAGCTTGCTTTTATAAAAAAATGGGATCTAGCCCTGGCAGTGAGCCTCAGTGGATAGAGCATTGGCCTGTCGACTGAAGGGTCCTGGGTTTGATTCTCATTAAGGGCACATGCCCAGGTTGTGGGCTCCATCCCCAGTAGGAGGTGTGCAAGAGGCAGCTGATCCATGATTTTCTCTCATCATGGGTGTTTCTATCTTTCCCGCTGCCTTCTTCTCTGAAATCAATAAAAATATATAAGAAAAAGGGGATCTAAAGTCTTACATTTAACATATGCAAGATACAATTCAAACTTACTTGACATGGGAGAACCAGGAGGATGGGATCGATTCTTAAAGGGAAAGGGAATCAGTGATGGTGATCCTGAGATAGCCAGATGCTGAATTACCCAACAGATACTTTACAGCAGTGATGAAGGAAGCACCCTCAGATGGGAAGAAAGAGTGGTCAGCAGGGAAATAGGAACAATAATAAAAATTAAAAAAAAACCAACCACATACAATGGAAATTTTAGAAATAAAGATATCTTTTTAAAGAAATATTTTTAATTGACTTTTCACAGAGAGGAAGGGAGAGGGATAGAGAACTAGAAAAGTCAATGAAAGAGAAACATCGACCAGCTGCCTCCTGCACACCCCCTACCAGGGATGTGCTCGCAACCAAAGTAAGTGTCCTTGACAGGAATCGAACCTGGGACCTTTCAGTCTGCAGACTGACGCTCTATCCACTGAGCCAAACCGATTTCAGCGAAGATGATATCTTAATAAAAACTTCTTTGAACAGATTCAATAGCAGAATTGAGATGACAGAGGAGTCAGCGAATTTCACAACATTTAAAAATTCCAACCTGAAGGACAGAGAGAAAAATAATTGAATAAAAAGCAGAGCAGTCTCAGGAGCTTGCGAGACAAGATCAAAGGTGTAACGTTCTTGTCCTTGGAGCAGCTGTGGGGGGGAGGAAGGAGATTGGAACAGAAAATGTATTTGAGGAATTGATCGCTGGAAAGGTCCCAAACTTGGTGAAAAACTTGTATTTGTAGATTCAAGAAACTCAGCAAACCTCAAACAAGATGAACGGAAAGTGTAGCCTGCCCAGACACATCATACACGTTCTCTGTCGAAAACCAAATATAACGGAAAGATCTCGAAAGCACCCAAGTTGAGCAACATTATATCTGCGGGATCAATGACTCACATGATGAGCATCACACAGCAGGGGGCCGGAAGACAGGGGAAGGACACCTTTTGAGAGCGGAAAGAAAAGAGCTGCTGATCCAGAACCCTCTATCCAGAGAGAAGAAGCCTTAGCGATGCAGGTGAACTAAAGACATGCTCAGGTGAAGGGAAAGGAAGAGAATTCATTGCCAGCTGAGCTGTCCTATATAATAAAAGGGTAGTGTGCAAATGGACCCTCACAGTGGACCTACCAGAAGGACCCCTAGACCAGTGACCATGAGGAGCACTGACCGCCTGTCAGTCCCTCTCCTGGCCGGCGGCTCCGATCACACGATGGCGAAAGGGGAGCTGGGGGTGGGTGTTGGTGGAGGGCGGGGCCAACTGTGGGCAGAGGGCCCTGATCGCAGGCCAGGCCTAGGGACTGTACCCATTTCATGGATTTCGTGCACCAGGCCTCTAGTTTTAAAGTAAATGCTCAAAGGAGCCCTAGGAGCTGAATCTTTCCAAAAATTGGGACGTTTTAAAACACCGGGGGACACCGGTCAAATTGTTAAAAATTGGGACTGTCCTACCAAATGCGAGACGTCTGGTTCCCTTATCCTAAATCCAGGTCAGCTCTCTGTCCTTAAAATGTTTTACAACTCTGTGCTCAAGAACACGGTCCAGTTCTCCTCCTCTCCTTCAAAGCAGAAAGGGGGGAGGAGATTGGGGGTGGGGAGAGGATTATACACTAACTGTACATGAATTTGTGCAAAGGTGGGGTCCGGCCAGTCCACCCCAATCAGAGCCGATCAGCCTGGACTGGCAGCAGGGAGGGGCTTTGGGTGGTAAACTGGCTGGCCCTGCCCCAGATTGGGATGGGGTGAGGGTGATAGGAGGCTGAGCTGGTCATGGGGAGGGGCCACAGGCAGTTGGCCGGCCAGCTCCACCCTCTGGCAGAACTTCCAGTTGAACTCCTGCTCTAACTCCCAGTTGAGGGGACAATGTACTTATTGGCCCTTTATTATATAGGATTCTTTGAGGGCAAGATCAAGATGGAACCCCCATCCCTTTTGCAAACATCAACAAGTCACGTGACCACACCCACTGCAAGGCAGGCTGGGAAATGTAGTCTTAGTCAGATGGCCATGTTGAATGCCAACATGTTGCTCTGTGGAAGAACAGACATTGGGGGGCGACCAGCAGCCTCCTGTCACTACCCAGGACCTCCTAAAAGGGCCAGCATGAGCGCTGCTTCTCCCCAGGGCTCTCTGCCAGGTTCCCACAGCACAGGGCGCTGGCAGAGCCCAGCTCCCGCCAACCAGAGGGCATGGAGGAAATGATTCAGGCTGCCTGGCAGGCTCGGGGGCGAGCGTCCGGAGAGATAAGTGGCCACACACGCTCGGGGGCTCGGGCTCAGCGAACAATGATGGTGGTGACTTTGGCCCGGAGGGCTTCCTGAGGGCTGATGAACGACTGGCGCAGGCGAATGGCCCACATCGCCGCCTGCGGCCTATCGACGCCTCCCAGCTTCCGATCCATCCACAGGAGTCCCGTGCCCAGCGCCGTGGCTGCCCGAGCCTCACAGCATGAAAATGAATGGCTGCTTCCCTGGAACGTGGGGAAAGCGAGGTGACCATTGTGTGTGGTTTCTTCCGGGCACATTTCCGGCCTGTTCTTGGCTTCTCTTTCTGGCTGCCCTCCGGGCACGGCGGTACCCGCGGCCTGCTGGCCCTGAAGATTAACTCTAGTCCCCGGCTATTTATAGTCGCTCCGTCACATGCATGTGATTCCTTGTTTAACGTGTCCTCCCAGCCCGGCCAGTGTGGCTCAGTGGTTGAGCACCACCCTATGAACAGGAGGTCATGGTTCGATTCCCAGTCAGGGCACATGCCCGGGTTGCAGGCTCCGTCCCCAGTGAGAGGCGTGCAGGAGGCAGCTGATCAATGATTCTCATATTTGATGTTTCTCTCTCTCTCTTTCCCTCTCTCCCTTTCTCTCTCTGAAATCAATAAAAATATAGAGTAAAGCCCTAGCCCTATGGTCGGCAAACTGCGGCTCCCGAGCCACATGAGGCTCTTTGGTCCCTCGAGGGTGGCTCTTCCACAAAACACCACGGCCTGGGCGAGTCTATTTTGAAGAAGTGGCGTTAGAAGAAGTTTAAGTTTAAAAACTGTGGGTCTCAAAAGAAATGTCAATCGTTGTGCTGTTGATATTTGGCTCTGTGGACTAATGAGTTTGCCGACCACTGGCCTAGCCAATTTGGCTCAGTGGATAGAGCGTCGGCCTGTGGACTAAAGGGTCCCGGGTTCGATTCTGATCAGGGGCGCATGCCTGGGTTGCAGGCACAATCCCCCATAGGGGGTGTGCAGGAGGCAGTCAATGAATGATTCTCTCTCATCACTGATGTTTCTCTCTCCCTCTCCCTTTTTTCTGAAACCAATAAAAAACATATTTAAAAAATGTGATCAGTTTCCCAAGAGAAGAGGCGGAAGCAGAGAGCAGGGTGCGGGCGTGGCTTAGAGGAGGAGTCTCACAGCGTGGGCCTGTGATGGTGGGAGACCCAGGGGCACGCTCCGGTCACCGGGCCTCCTGGCCTGTGGGACTCGCACGGCACACCTGCCCGGCCCTGCGCCCGGAGATGGAACGGACGACCCACCCTGTGTCCTTGGCGGAGCCCTGCCCCGGGGCGCTGGCGCCCTGGGTGGCTCCCGGCTTTCTGCCCGTGGTTTAGCCCTCCCTCCGGTCTGGCCTGTGAGGACTTGCCAAGCGGAAGGTACAAGCCCCGAGCCAGGGTCCCCCGGTGCCTCGCGTCCTGGGGCTCAGCGAGCCGAGGGCACCACGGCATCAGCAGGCCCTGACGCATGGGGCCCCCTGGGCCATCCGGAACCTCCCACCTGATGCCAACGGGACCCCCAGGGGGGTTTCAGGCTGCCCCCGCCCCCAATCAGAGCACGTGGAGCGGGCAGCCCCCAGAGGAAGGCTGGGCGGAGGGAGGCGGGCGCTCACACCGGGCGGCGGGAGGGAGAGGGAAGCCTGGCAGGGCGGGCAGGGGAGCGGGAGTGGGACTGAGCAAACAGTTTCCTCCTGTTGTCCCAGGAGCTGATAAGGGGCAGTCGGAGCTGGTGGGAAAGAACGGGGACTTTAATCACCGGTACCTTTCCAACTTCTGTCTCCACGTGGGAAAACGCAAGGCCTCCCAGGCATTAGAACACAATGCAGGAGCGGGTGGGAGGGCTTAGGTGCCAAATCAGACAGACACCCCGAGACGGACACCAGCAGACGCGTGGCCACCTCTCGGCCGCAGAGACCTCATCCCGCCAAGCACGTGGGAACAAGGAAACTCCAGGCGCCCGGACACCTCCTTCTGAGGGCAGGTCGCTGCCAAGGGATGACGGTGGTCTTCCTGTACCATCACCTGCATTTGGAAGTCACACACCGTATTCTCTCGGTTGGATGTTCGCCGCTGTACCTCGTTCCTCGCGGCCGTGGGCTGAGTTACCCATCAGCCGCTCGCTTACTCGTCCTGGAGACGGGAGAGTGGGCTCGGAGGTCCTCGGGCAGCGGGGGACCTTCGGGGGTGACCTTGGCCCCGGGCGCCGTGTCCTCTCTGCTGACGGGGGGGTCACTGCAGGTCCACGGAGCACATACCTGGTGCCGCCGCCCGTGGCCGCGCTGCCCGCCACGGCCGCCGGGGTGACCACTCCGCCCACTGCCCTCCGCTCCGTGTGGGCCGGGGGGGGGGGGGTCACGGACGGAGGAACGGGCAGAGGGCCCGGCGCGGCCCGCATTCCATCTTCGCCGTGTAGCTCCTCGGAGCTGTTCCAGGAAACGGTGTTTTCACAAACAGCGTGCCCCTGCCCGCGGCCCGGGCCAGTCCCCCGCACGTCCCCACGGCCGGGAGGGCCCAACATATGCGGGCGCAGGAGCGCAGGCCGTGCGGCTGCATAACTTTCGCGGCCTCTGCCCGCCCGGCGTCCGGCCGGGAGCGGTCCGTCCGGAGCCGCGGGGCGGGCCTGGGCCTCCGCTCCCCGCGGGCTCCGTGCTGGGCTCAGAGGGAGGCACGGACCCGCGGCCTCCTGCCCGCCACCCGCCGGGGATGGAGCCTGCAACGTGGCCTGTGCCCTGCCGGGAATCGAACCCTGACCTCCTGGTCGGCGCTCAGCCACGGAGCCACGCACGCCGGTGGGCAGGTCACCCTTTGGAGTGGTTGGCCCCAGCCCCACCCCCCTGTGTAATGGCATGTGTGGCCCTTAGGGTGAAGCTATTTACTGATTGTCTCCTGTCCCTCCCCCTGCCCCACCGCCAGGGCTGTACACCTTCCCGAGACCTCTGGCTTCGGGGCTGAGCCTCGTGCGGGACGTGGCGGCCCTGGGCTCCGTGCGATGTCAGAGATTTACAAAGGGTCCTTCCCCCCCAATGTGGGCACGACTCTGGTGCCTCCGGACGTCACAGGACAGGCGTGAGCGGCGGGAGGCAGGGACGCGGCGGGTCCGGCCTGCGTGTGGGCGCGTGGGCCCTGGGCGACGCCACGGTCGCCGGGGAAATGGAGCTCGCAGTAGGAAGTGCGAGGCGAGCCAAGACCGGTGTGGCTCAGTGGATAGAGCGTCGGCCTGCGGACTGAAAGGACCCGGGTTCGATTCTGGTCAAGGGCTTGTACATTGGTTGTGGGCACATCCCCAGTGGGGTGTGTGTGTGTGTGTGTGTGTGTGTGTGTGTGTGTGTTTGGGAGGCAGCTGGTCGATGTTTCTCTCTCATCGATGTTTCTAGCTCTCTATCCCTCTCCCTTCCTCTCTGTAAAAAATCAATAAAAAATATATATATATAAAAAGAAGAAGAAGTGCGAGGTGAGGGGTCTCACGGGCCCTGACGGAGGCGTCTGTCTCGAGAACCGAGACGTCTCGGGCGCTGGGAAGTGCGGGGGAGTCAGGCTCAGCGCCGGCCACTCGGGTGTGTGGGAGTTTGTGGTTTTGGCTTCCCCGGAGGCTCCGGGACAGAGTGATCCGGGCGATGGCGAGGAGGCGGCTGGAGCGGGTCACCTGTAGATGGAGGAACTCAATGCCATCTCGTCGGAACCGTGTGCCCGCTCCGTGCCGGGTGCTGTGTTCAGTCTGGGACGGGAGGCGGAGGTCCCTGGTACGGCAGTGTGCAGAGGGGGGGGGCGGTGGGGGGTAGTGGTGCTGCCTCGTTCTTAGCTGAACCCGAGGAGTTGGAGTCCCAGATCCAGTGCAAGTTCCCAAGCCCCAGAGGAGCAGAAACACCAACAATGAGAGAGAACCATGGATCCGGTGCCGCCCACACGCCCCACTGGGGATGGGGCCGGAAACCCGGGCCTGTGCCCTGACCGGGAATCGGGTCACGGCCTCCTGGTTCACAGGTCAACGCTCAGCCCCTGGGCCCCGCGGGCCAGGCTGGGATTCCTAGGCCGTGGTGGTGTGAGCTGTAACATGAGGGATGACGTGGCCTCCGTCACGGTTGTTGGGAGGATCGGACAGTTTATCGGAAAGCCGTGAGTGCAGAAGGAGGCCGGGGTGCTGCGGGACACAGCGGCCTTGGTTTGGAGCTTTCGATGAGAACCTCCTCTGCTCACAGTGTCCATGGCGTGACCACGCGAAAAGGCTGTGGACACGCCGCAGGCGCCTGGGTGGTTGCTGGGGGAGTGCGAGCAGGAGCCGCCCCGCGGGGGTCACGCCGTCCCTAGTGCCGGAAGCAGTGTCCCGTCCCCCCCTCGGTCGGGCTGCCCAGCGGTGTGGAAACATGTCCACCCAGAAACCTGCCCACGGTCCACAGCAGGCAGACTGCTCCGCGGGAAAAGACACGAGCAGCACCCTAGCCCGTGTGGCTCAGTGGATAGAGCGTCAGCCTTCAGACTGAAGGGTCCCAGGTTTGATTCCGGTCCAGGGCATGTATCTGGGTTGCGGGCACATCCCTAGTAGGAGGCAGTTGATGGATGTTTCTCATCGACGTTTCTAGCTCTCTATCCCTCTCCCCTCCCCTCTGTAAAAAATAATAACTTTTAAAAGTGAAAAAAGAAATGAGTATCAGGCCCGAACCAGCCATGGAGGAGCCTTCAGGCCTGTGTCTACGCGACAGAAAAGGCCGCAGACGGCGTGATCTGGCTGTGGCCTTCGGGAAAGGCGAACCCTGCGGAGACAGTAAGATCGGCGTGGTTAGCGTGCAGAGGCCAGGGGAGGTTCTGAGGCCAAACCTCCTGTTTCCTAGGTGGCAATGGATCCCGCTAAATTCTCTCCTTTTAGCTGGAGGGGACCCCGTGGGCACTGTCAGCCAATGAGAGGGCGCCATGGCAGTGTCAGCCAATGAGAGGGCGCCATGGCAGTGTCAGCCAATGAGAAGGACCCCCATGGCAGTGTCAGCCAATGAGGGGGCCCCATAGACAGTGTCAGCCAATGAGGGTTAAGAAGGTGGGTGTGGGAGGGGCTTCCAGAAAAGCTCTGGGAAAGGGTGCAGAGAAACAAAAGGTGGAGCTGGAGGAATAGGCAGGCACTGCCCTTCCTCTGCCCTCTGCCCTCTGTCCTCTGGCCTCTGCCCTCTGCCCTCTGCCCTCTGCCCTCTGCCCTCGTCCTCTGCCCTCTGTCCTCGGGAATGCTGGCGCCTGCTGGAGGCGGAGCTGCCGGGTGCCGGTGTGGGGACTGGAGAGCGAAGTCCAATGTCCGGTCTGGATGTGGAAAGCCAGAGGGAACGCCGGGAGCTGTGGGGCTGGACTTTTTAAAATTATGTATATATTTATTGACTTCAGAGAGGAAAGGAGAGAGGGAGGGAGGGAGAGAGAGAGAGAAACATCCATGATGAGAGAGGATCACTCACCGGGTGCCTCCTGCACGCCCCACACTGGGATGCAGCCTGCAGCCCGGCATGAGCCCTGACGGAAATGGAGCTGTGACCTCCTGGTTCACAGGTCAACACTCAACCACTGAGCCACCCGGCTGGGCTCCCACTGAGAAAGAACACGGGTCAGAGCGGATGTGTTGGAAGTGTCTGTGACTTGACTGGATCTGATGTACTCTCCGCCTCAGAGGTGACGGAGCCGTGCCGTGTCCCGCAGGCCAACGGGCAGCGCTGTGGCCACAGGGCAGCATCGTGGCCGCCGGGCAGCGCTGTGGCCACCGGGCAGCGCTGTGGCCGCCGGGCAGGCAGCGCCGTGGCCGCCGGGCAGCACCGTGGCCGCCGGGCAGCGCTGTGGCCACCGGGCAGGCAGCGCCGTGGCCGCCGGACAGGCAGCGCCGTGGCCGCCGGGCAGGCAGCGCCGTGGCCGCCGGACAGGCAGCACCGTGGCCGCCGGGCAGCGCCGTGGCCGCCGGGCAGCACCGTGGCCGCCGGGCAGCGCTGTGGCCACCGGGCAGGCAGCGCCGTGGCCGCCGGGCAGGCAGCGCCGTGGCCGCCGGGCAGCACCGTGGCCGCCGGGAAGCGCCATGGCCACAGGACAGTGCCGTGGCCTCCAGGCAGCGCCGTGGCCGCCGGGCAGCGCCGTGGCTGCCGGGCAGCGCCGTGGCCGCTGGGCAGTGCCGTGGGTCTGGGGTTGGGAATGTCACTGCTCAGTGGTATCACGCTGTGTGAGGGCTGCCTGCACCGCGCCTGGCACTGAATAGGGGCTGAATAGAAAGGGTGCCCGCCTGGAGCGCCCCCACACTGCCGGGCACAAGACCTTTGAGGACAGAGTGGCACCGAGCCTGGCCTTGGCACTGGCGGCACAGAGCGTCCGGCTCCTTGTCCTGGGAAGAGCCACGGCCACCTGATGCCAGTGGGTCCTCCCGGCCTGACCTGGACCGTCATTCGCCCGCTCGCTCCCTCCCCCTCGGGGTGTGGCTGCCCACAGACCCTCCGGTCTGGCCCTGCCCAGCCGTTAGGGTGAGACAATGAGACGCCTGACCGAAGCTAGCAGCTCACTGGTCTGTTGATGATTCTGTATGGCCCACGACGGATACTATAAATACCCAACGGCCTGGGCAGCAAGCAGTGTCCCCACCTGATCTAGGGGACCCTCCCCCCAGCAGTCAGTTCCACAGAGACCAGGCCTTACGGCGGCCCTTGGGCTCAGCTGACTGCTGAGGAGACCCCAACCTGAGGCGTCACTCTGGCCGGCCACCAGGAGAGCACAGCCCTAGGCTGTCCCCCCACGGGGCTCAGAGCTGCAGCGCGGATCCAGGATCCACGTCCCTGATCCAGACTCCCTCCCCCATCCCCCCTCCCCTCTCCCCTCCCTCCCCACAGCTGTGCCCCCGGCCTCTCTCCACAGAACTTCCTTCCTCGCTCCCTTATCTGACCGCCCTGCGCCCTGCGGCGGGTGTGATGACGCCATAGAAACCGTCCTCCTCCTCCGAGCACTTTATCAATCAAGCCCCTTCCTTTCGTGATTGATGAATATTCTAGAAACTCAACTTTTATGGTAAACGTGACGAAAGGGTGAATCTGCTGCAGGAAAATCATGGAAAGCACTTGCAAATTCTTTTAGTTTCTCCCTTTCTTCCTTCCTTCCTTTCTCTCTCTCTCTCTCTCTCTCTCTCTCTCTCTCTCTCTCTCTCTCTCTCTCTCTCTCTCTCTCTCCCTTTCTTCTTCTTCTTCTTCTTCTTCTTCTTCTTCTTCTTCTTCTTCTTCTTCTTCTTCTTCTTCTTCTTCTTCTTCTTCTTCTTCTTCTTCTTCTTCTTCTTCTCTTCTTGGTTGATCCTCACCTGAGGATATTTTTATCCATTGATTTTTAGAGAGAGTGGGAGGGAAGGAGGGAGAGTGGGGGGAAGCATCAATGTAAGAGAGACACATGGATTGGTGCCTCCCGCATGCACCCTGTCCTGAGCCAGTGTAGAACTTGCAACCCAGGTACATGCCCTTGATCGGGAATCAAACCCGAGACCCTCCAATGCCCGGCTGGCGCTCTAACCACTGTGCGCACTGGCCAGGGCCATTTGTTTCCTTTTTGCCTGCTCTATGTCAGGGTGTCCTACTGATAGGACCGATAATTGAGGACCAACGACGTCCACTTTAACAGCCACGTGCCCAGCGCATCTCCCACCAGCGGTCGGCAAACTCATCCGTCCACAGAGCCAAATACCAACAGGACAGAGATTGAAATCTCTTTGGAGAGCCAAATTTTTTTAAACTTAAACTTCTTCTAACGCCACTTCTTCAACATAGACTCGCCCAGGCCGTGGTGTTCTGTGGAAGAGCCACACTCAAGGGGCCAAAGAGCCGCATGTGGCTCGCGAGCCGCAGTTTGCCGGCCACTGGGTGAGATCATTCCTTCTCGGGAACGATGGCACAGGTGCTCCGGGTTCTGGTCCGGCCTGTTTCGCTCACTCACTGTTTTTAAGATTCGTGTGTGAGTGTGTGTGTGTGTGGGGTGTGTGTGTGTGTTTGGGGTGCGTGTGAGTGTGTGTGTGTGTGTGTGTGTGTGTGGTGTGTGTGAGTGGTGTGTGTTTGGGGTGCGTGTGAGTGTGTGTGTGCTGTGTGTGAGTGGTGTGTGTTTGGGGTGCGTGTGAGTGTGTGTGTGTGTGTGTGTGTGGTGTGTGTGAGTGGTGTGTGTTTGGGATGTGTGTGAGTGTGTGTGTGGTGTGTGTGAATGGTGTGTGTTTGGGGTGCGTGTGTGTGTGTGTGTGGTGTGTGGTGTGTGTGTGTGTGGTGTATGTTTGTGTGTGTGTGTGTGTGTGGTGTGTGTGAGTGGTGTGTGTTTGGGGTGCGTGTGAGTGTGTGTGTGTGAGTGTGTGTGTGGTGTGTGTGAATGGTGTGTGTTTGGGGTGCGTGTGTGTGTGTGTGTGGTGTGTGGTGTGTGTGTGTGGTGTATGTTTGTGTGTGTGTGTGTGTGTGAGCGTGTGTGTGTGGTGTGTGTGAGTGGTGTGTGTTTGGGGTGCGTGTGAGTGTGTGTGTGTGTGAGTGTGTAAGTGTGTGTGAGTGGTGTGTGTTTGTGTGTGCGTGTATGTGTGTGTGAGCGTGTGTGTGTGGTGTGTGTGAGTGGTGTGTGTTTGGGGTGCGTGTGAGTGTGTGTGTATATGTGTGGTATGTGTGTATGTATGTATGCATGTGTGTGTGTGTGAGTGGTGTGTGAGTGGTGTGTGTGTGTGTGCGTGTATGTGTGTGGTGTGTGTGAGTGGTGTGTGTGTGAGCGTGTGTGTGGTGTGTGTGAGTGGTGTGTGTTTGGGGTGCGTGTGAGTGTGTGTGTATTTGTGTGGTGTGTGTGTGAGTGTGTGTGTGTGTGAGTGGTGTGTGTGTATGTGCGTGTATGTGTGTGTGAGCGTGTGTGCCGGCAGCTCCCTCTCTTCCGCCCCCGGGTGGAACGTGGCTGGGAGGCTGAGTGTCCAGAACATGGGGTTCTGACCCCCGGCCCTGGGCGCGCCGGCGGCCACAGGCTGTGCGGGTGGACTGAGCTGGCCGGGGAGGGAGGACAGCCTGGCGTCCGGGTGGGCGGAGGCAGGCACAGGGGCCCACGGAAGAGGAGGTGGCAGCGGCCGTGCCCGTGGGCAGAAGGAACCTGCCACGTCTCCGGAGTAGGTTCCTGCGGGCCTCGCTGGGCTGGCGAGTGGGGTTCACGCTCTGAGCTGCTGCCTTACTGGCCTGGGACCACCGCCCACGCCTCTCCTCTCAGAGCCAACCAGCGGCCAGGAGCCTGCGCCCCCGCAGGCCGGGGTGGGAGTCTCTCCTGGATTCTTCCGGAGGGTTCCGGACTGTTTGCTTCGGGCGGGAGTCCTCCGGGAGTCCGGGGGCAGATGGACACCGGATGTTTCTCTTCTCTCTCCTTTTCTTGGAAAAGAAGTGATTTACCTGCCTGATTGCCCGCCGCCCCCGCCCGGCCTGTGTTCCCCATCAGCACCCACTCTTCCTCCCGGGCTGAGTCAGCCGGCCGGACACGGGGCAGGCCGCGGGTCCGGGGGAGCCTTTCCGGCGGGGGCGTCCGCCGTGCTCCCCACTGAACGGAGCCTCCTGCTCCTCCGATTAGAACGCACCGCAGCCCTGCGCCCCTGCAGCCGCTGTGCACCCCGGGACAGGGATGGTGGGGGGGGAGGAAGGGAGGGAGGGGGCGGGCTGTGTGGTTGTTTTTGCTTTGGTTTTTCACCTAAAAGAAATTCGCCAGGGCCACATCCACCCGGACCCTCCAGCTCCCACAGCCTCTGAGCTTAAGGCCAAGGACAAAGCAGTGGCTGTTTTCCAGACGGATCTTGGGCAGCAAAGTCTGTAGTTTTTTATTTGACATATTTTTAAAATTGGCTTCAGAGAGGAAGGGAGAGGGGGAGAGAGAGAGAAACATCAGTAAGGAGAATAACTGACCAGCTGCCTCTAGCATGCCCCACACTGGGAATCGAGCCCACAACCCGGGCATGTGCCCCGACCGGAAATCGAACCTGGGTCCCTGCAGTCCGCAGGCCGAGCTCTGCCCGCTGAGCGACACCGGCTCCAGAGCATCTTCTGTGCTGAACCCTCACCACCAGGCATTTGTTGTTCTCACTGTGACAGTGTGGGCGTGGCCTGCACCACCTCTTTGTCTTCTCGCACCCGCGAAGGTCAGGGGGAGACAGAGGGGCGGCTCCCCCAGGGGCCCACCGCTCCCCATCTCCTGCCAGGCCCGGGCTCTGGGTGTGGGCGCAGCGAGGGCACTGCCCATCCTCTCTCCGGGGGGAGCCAAGCGCAGGCTGGAGTCGGCCACAGGAGGGTGCCCTCCTGTGGGGGAGTGTGGGGGGAGCAGGACAGGATGGGGGTGCAGAGGGGGGTCCTTGTCTTCCGTCTGGGAAGCAAACAGGCGACATCTCACAACTGGAAACCGAACAGGCGACAAGACCCGTGGTCGGCAAACTGCGGCTCGAGAGCCACACTCGGCTCTCTGGCCCCTTGAGTGTGGCTCTTCCACAAAGCACCACGGCCTGGGCGAGTCTGTTTCGACGAAGTTTCAGTTTAAAACATGTGGCTCTCCAAAGAAATGTCCATCGTTGTGCTGTTGGTATTTGGCCCTGCGGACGGATGAGTTTGCCGGCCACGGGCCCAGGGAGACGGGCTGCGTGGGGCTGAGGGGCTGACCGGGTGGCTGACCCCTAACACGCATGCAGAGCGTGCGCTCCTGGGCGGGGGCGGGAGGGGGCGGCGGAGGAAGCGAGGTTAACACGTTCCACGGTGAGGTCTGCGTTTGTGCGTCGGGAAGCATTCTGTGATTTCCTCTCCGGGGGAAAAGCAGACCTCAGAGCAGCGTGAACAGTGTGCTGCAATATCCACGCCTTTACACTGGCGAGAAAGGACGCAGTCTTGAGTATGTGCATGCACTCGCAGGTGTGTGTTCATACAAGCTGAAAGGGCGGTACCGTGACCCTGGCCTGGGAGGCTGGTTGGTTACAGCCGGGTCCTCATGCTCCAACGTTGTGGGCTAGACCCTGGTTGGGACACATACCAGAAGCAATCGGTGCATACATGGGCGGAATAGCACATGGATGTTTCTCCCCCCCCCCCCCAAATAAATCAATATAGAAATAAAAAAAAATGTATTCGGATTCACACTAACCCTTAAGCAGCACTGTGTCAGGGGGTGAATTAGGGAGAAGGGAGGGAGAATTATCATGGCCTTCCTTCGTGTCCTGTGCATTTCTGACTTGCTATTAGGACTACAAATTCCTCTTGTAATAAAACATTAAAAGTGGCCCCTTCTGCCCTGGCCGGGTTGCTCAGTGGTTAGAGTGTTGGCTCTTGGACCAAAGGGTCTTAGGTTTGATTCCCGGCTAAGGGCACACACCTGGTTGCAGGTTTGATCTCCGGGCACGGGGTGGGGGGCGTGCATGCAGGAGGCAACCCACCAATGTGTCTCTCTCACATCGATGTTTCTCTACCCCCCCCCCCCTTCTCTCTCTAAAAGAATCAATGGTCTCTTCTTTGCAACGTGACAATGGGGTTCTAGACCCATGGGACCGTTTGAGAAAATAATTTGGGAAATCGGTGTCAGAATGAAGTACTTTTCCATCAGATACGGAAGCGCTTTCTAAACTGAAACAAAACAACCAGAAAACAGGGGCCACAGTCAAGGCCGAGGCCGGGAACGGGGCCCTTGACTCCCGGGGGCCTCCCTCCCTCGTCTGCGGACGGAGGCGGCTCTGGCTTCCGGGGGGGAGAGGGGGGAAGGAGGTGAGCCCACGCCCCTCCCGGGCATCCACGGTGATGATTGTTCTCGGTGGGGAGGTGGCGCTCCGTGGGCGGACTGAGTGAGCGCTGGTCTTTGGCAGGAAATGCCAGCCGGTGGGGGTGCCCAGGGAGGCGGGACAGGGGTGGGGGGTGGATATCCCGGGGGGACAGAGCGGAAGCCGGGCCAGGGGGGCCCGGGGACACTTGTCACCTGACTTGACCTGGGCAGAGCCGTCCGGTCCGGCAGAAGGAGGCCCCGGGCCCGCAGGGCCGGGCCGCGGCGGGGAGTCCTCGAACATCCCCGTCCGCACGGTGTTCGGTTTCCGCCAGGGAACACGAGTTAGCGTTAAATCAGCAGGCGGGATCGGCTGGAAATACCTACGATTCCTGAGAACAATGGTCCGTTCACCGAGGCCAGTGGCATTTTCAAGTGTACCCCCCCCACCCCGCCGCCCCCACTTTCCTGCCTCCCGTTCCTGTGATCCGGAGACAGCCACACGGACTGTCCGCGGGGCGGGGGTGGGGGCGCCCCTGGGCTGTGTCCGCTCCGCGGTGCCAGCCCAGCGCTGCCCTCGCCTGCCCGGACTCAGGTCGGATCCCGGGGAGGAAGTGTGCGGGTCGTAATGGCTTTGTGATGGGTCTTTTTTTTTTTTTTTTTTTTTTAAATATCAGGTTTCTTTCTTTTAAAAAAAAAAAATGTATTTTATTGAGTTTTTACAGAGAGGAAGAGAGAGGGATAGAGAGTTAGAAACATCGATGAGAGAGAAACATCCGTCAGCTGCCTCCTGCACTCCCCCCACTGGGGATGTGCCTGCAACCTAGGTACATGCCCCTGACCGGAATCGAACCTGGGACCCTTCAGTCCGCAGGCCAACGCTCTATCCCCTGAGCCACACTGGTTTCAGCTGTGATGGGTCTTTTATTTCTTTAATTCTTTGCTGTTGAAAGTAGTACCTGTGTCTTCTTTCTCCCCCCTGGACCTCTCCCCGGCCACTCCCACGCCCCAGCTCAGGCCTTCGCCCCCCTATGTCTGTGCCCGTGGCTCATGCTCACAGGCAGGCATCCGAGGCCTTACCGCCTCCGCCCCCTCTGCCCCCGCCTTCCCTGTGGGGTTGATGGTCTGTCGGATGCCTCCATGTCTCTGGGTCTATTTCTATTTGTCCGTTCATGCTGTTCGCTAGATTCCACACATGAGTGAGAGCATGTGGTGCTCACCCTCCTCTGACCGGCTTGCTCTGCTCAGCATCACGCTCTCGGGCCCACGCGTGCGGCTGTGAGCGGCGAGCGTTCTTTCTGTGTCACCGCGGCTCGGTGTCCGTGGTGTCGGGAACCACAGGTGTTACACTGTAACTGCCTTCACACCCTCGACACGTCCGTGCATTCCAAGGACCATCGGCCACGTGGACGCGGGCGTCCTTGTGGCCGCGGGCCCCGTGCTCGCCCCCATGGTCAGGGTCGTGGTCGGCAGGCACGTCTGTCTGGTAAACACCGAACCGCTTTCGGCTGGTTGCCAGATCACCGTGGTCTGGGGCCTCCGAACCTCGCCAAGGGCCCCCGTCTGACGCCTGTTATTACACTGACTGGGAGACAATTGCCACCCCCATGTACGGGCTGTGGAGGCCATCCCGGCCGCACAGGGGGTGGGAGTGCCAGGCCGTCCCTCGTCGGGAGAGGCTGGGTGGTTCTTCGGGGAGAGGGACCCTGTCAGTGTCTGGGCTCAAGCGATGGAAGACAGGGGGTTGGAGGAGCCACTTCATCACAGGGACCCGGTCAGTGTCTGCTGCCCGGCCGGCGTGTGGATCGGAGATGAAGTCAGCAGACGCGGGGCCCTAAGAGAGAGGTTAGCCTGGCTGGGTGGCTCTGTGGTTGAGCGTCAACCCATGAAACAAGAGGTCACCAGACCAAGTCCCCGTCAGAGCTCAATCCCAGGAAGGGGCATGCAGGGGGCAGCCCATCAATGATTCTCTCTCATCGTTGATGTTTCTATGTCTCTTTCCCATTCCTTTCTCTCTCTTTAAAAAAAAAAAATCAGTAAGCTCTCAGCAGTCACAACAGCATAGTCACTGGAGGTCATCTTAGATTCTGATTGCCACACTCGTGAAAAAAAAAAAAGTTCAAAAAGGTGAGATTAATTTTAATTCTGTTATTGAAACCAATACAGCCAAAATATTGTCATTACAACATAGAGTCAAAGTAAAAGCGTGACAATATCTCGATTCCCTTTTTGTTGTGTTCTTCGAACTCTATTGTGCATTTTACACCCACATCTGAACTCCCAGGAGCCTGGTTTCCAGGACATGACAGTGCCAGCCACACGTGGCGCGTGGACAGGCCTCCCACGGGGCTGAGAGTCTCCACCAGAACCATCTTCTCGGACGCAGCCCTCCCCACTTCCCAGCCTCCAAAAACTTCATCTTCAGCACAGGCCCCGGGAACCCTGGCAAAAAAATGTCAGAATCAACGTTTTCGGAACGAGATGACCCGAAGGCTGGCAATCCGGGAGAAAGCAGCCGAGCGTTGGTAGAACAATGAGCTTCCTGTTCTGTCCACGTTGGGTCCCGTTCCCTCCTCCAGCAGTGTGGTCAGCGGCCTTGAAGCTCTGGCTCCGCTCGGTGGGCAGAGAGGGCGGGGCTCAGAGCCTGTTCCCGGGGCCCTGTCCTCTCTCCATCTGCCTCCTGAGCGGCTCAGAGCCCGCCTCGTGGGGAGCGTTGCCCCAGGTGCGCGTGGAAGTCATCGGAGCAATGCAATTACAGAACACCACGGCGGCCGCGTGGGGACCCGCTGGGAGGAACAATAGGCTCAGGGGCCTTTCAAAGGAAGAACTGGGACGAGGTGTCCATCTGTCCATCCAGGCTCTGAACCTCTCTGACACGTTCCTGGGGTTTGGAAGGCCGTGCGCACAGTAGGGCCGTGTGTGTTTAGGGAAGACCCGAACAGGCTCTCGCTCTCACGGCCGGATGAGATGAGGTGGTCACGTGTGTGGCTGAATGTGAGGGTGTCTGTCAACACAGAGACATTCTCGCCCTGGCTGGTGTGGCTCAGTGGATGGAGCGTCAGCCTGCGGACAGAAGGATCTCAGGCTCGATTCCAGTCGGGGGACATGCCTGGTTGCGGGCTAGATCCCCAGTGTGGGGCGTGCAGGAGGTGGCCGATCAGTGATTCTCGTCATTGATGTTTCTCTCTCCCTCCCTTCCTCTCTGAAATCAATAAAAACATATTTAAAAAAACAGAAACAGAGACGTTCTTGGCAAAGGCTGGGAGCCGCATGGGTTCCAGTGACCTGAGGAAGCCTCTGTGGATTCACTAACTGACCACCACGCTAACAGGTCAGAGACTTCCGTGGCCCCATGCAGCAAAGAATTCACGCTTTGCAGAATGAGCTCAGAAAAGTCAATACCCAGACAACAAGCTCACAGCAACAGCAACGGCAACAAGCCTGGGCTGGGATCCGTTCCCCGCGTCGCTGCATGATTTTATTTTAAATGCCCGGTCTTCAACAAACACTTGTGAGACACGCAAAGGAACAAGAACACACGTCCCACAGAGGGGGAAAGCAGTCTCCGAGGAAGCAGCCCCTGAACCCGCCAAAGTTAATGAGTTATGTTAAATCTGTCGCAAAAACAGCGACAAGAAAACCATGGCTCAAGGAAGGACAAAGGAGGAAGAAAGCCTTGCATATGAAAAATCCCGAGGAATCCACAACTATGCAAGGTCAGTCTATGAAAATTAGCAACGGCAATCCAACAATAAAATTAAGAATACAATAACATTACAGATGGAATTGTACAACTGAGGAATAGGTTTAATAAGAAAGTACAAGACTTGCCGAAACCAGTTTGGCTCAATGGATAGAGCGCCGGCTTGGGGACTTAAGAGTCCAGGGTTCGATTCTGGTCAAGGGCATGTAACTTGGTTGCGGGCACATCCCCAGCAGGGAGTGGGCAAGAGGTAGCTGATATGTGATTCTCTCTCATCAATGTTTCTACTTAAGTGGAAAGACATCCAGAGTTCGTGGTTTGGAAGGTGGCCATGCTTCCCAAATTGATTTTCAGGTCGTACACAGTCCTTATCAAAATCCCAGCTGCTGAGTCAGCCAGGCCCGGAGCAGCAGCAGCCAGTGCCCAGAGCAGCTGGGTCGGGTGCAGCCAGGCCCGGCGCAGCAGTAGCCAGGCTGGGAGAGGCAGTGGCCAGACCCGGAGCAGCTTTTGTGGAACGGACCAGAGCAACAGAGGCCAGGCCCGGAGCAGCCAGGCCCGGAACAGCTCACTCCTTGCCTGCCCCTGCCCCAAGGCTGCCTCTCAGACATGGCTGGAAACTTTTGGGGGACTTGAGGGTCTGCTGAATCAAGTGATGAAGGCTTAGATCTGGATGTGTTGAGTTAGTATAGTGCTGGGGTGTTGATCTGTGAGTGCCTTGTGTGGGGCCTGGATGAGGTTGGTTGATCTATTTGGAAATATCTTTTGTGTGAAGTGTATCCTTGGGCATGTGGAGGTATTATTGATTTAAGAAAATGCTAACTAACTGATTTACTATCTGAAAAATTTAAAGTTCTGAAAGTTTAAGGTCTCTTGCCAAAAAGAGGTTTTAAAGCTAACACCTTAATTTTAATGGAGAAAGGGGAGGACAAGCCCTTCCCACCCAGAACAGGCAATCCAATTCCAGCCAGCAGCTATGTTTAAACAATGTGTCCATTTACACTTGAATGGCTACACCTTTTGATAGCCTAAGGGCAAGTTTACATGTAAACAAGTTTGCTTCTCAATTCCCAGGGCAGAAAAAAAACAAGGTTTAAAATTATTAGATTTTAAAATTTATTCTTAGAAGTGTAAAAGTTTATTAATTAAAAATAAAAGGAGATTGAAAAACCTGATGAACAATAATAGCTGTTCATTGTATTGAGTCCCCGATATGGGAGGGGAGTGGACTGACTGTTCTGGGGGGAGGGGGGAGTGGTGGAGGGGGGAAGAGACTGAACATAAATTGTGCACCTATGGGTGAGGACAATGGGGGATGGGGAGGGGGCAGAGGGTGGGGTGGGAACCTGGTGGAGGGGGGAAGAAATGAGGAACCTTTGTAATAATATGAACAATAAAGATTGATTTTTTAAAAAATGTATCAACTTATGGCAATGCTAAAAAAAAAAAAAAAAAAAAAAAAAAAAAAATCCCAGCTGCTGCTCTTCCCCATCTACCTAAACCGACCCCAAAATTCAAATGGAAATGCGAGAGCCACACAGCTAAAGCAATGTGGAGAAGAAGAAAGAAGTTGGAAGTCTCCCATTTCCCAACTTCAAAACTCGAGCCACAGTACTCAAGATTGGGTGACCCTCAGGTAGCCTGTGAACGATGGAATAGAACTGGGAATCCAGAAATAAACCCATACGTTTGTGGCCGATTGATTTTCAGTAAGACTGTAAAAACAATTCAATGGGAAACGTATTTTCCACAGTTGGCGCTGGGACAACCAGATATCCACATGTAAGAGAATGAAGTTGGATCCCTACCTCACACCAGAGTCAAGATGTATCTCACAGCAGATCAAAGACCTAAATGTAAGGGCTAAATTTGTAAGTCTCTTAAAGAAAACATAAGTGTAATCTTTATAACCTGTAAATCTAACAAAACCACAAGCAACTAAAAAAAATGAGTAGATAAATTGGATTTCATTAAAATTTTACGAATGTGTGCTTCCAAGTACATTATTAAAAGTGTAGGAAGAGAAGCCACAGAATGGGAGAAACTGTTTGGAAATCAGATATCTGATAAAAGTCTAGTATCCAGAATACATAAAGAATTATTACAACTCAACAATAAAAGACAAATAACCCAACTTAAGCATGGACTAAGAATTGAATAGACATTTTTTTAAAATAAATTTTTATTGTTCATATTATTACAAATGTTCCTTCCCCCCCCTCCATTGCTCTCCTCCACCAGGTTCCCACCCACCCTCTGCCCTTTCCCCACCCCCCATTGTCCTCATCCATAGGTGCACAGTTTATGTTCAGTCTCTTCCCACAACCCCCTCTCCCCTTTTCCCCAAGAATCATCAGTTCACTCCCCTTTCATACCTCTGATTCTATTATATTCACCAGTTAATATTGTTCATCAGATTTTTTTTTTTAATTTTCTTGGTTTTTAGATTCACTTGTTGATAGTTACATATTTGTTGTTCATAATTTTTATCTTTATTTACTTTCTCTTCCGAAAGAACCCCCTTCAGCAATTCATATAATTCTGGTTTGGTGGTGATGAACTCCTTTAGCTTTTTTTTATTAGTGAAGCTCTTTATCTGACCTTCGATTCTGAGTGATAGCTTTGCTGGGTAGAGTATCTTTGGCTGTAGGTTCTTACTATTCATCACCTTGAATATTTCTTGCCATTCCTTTCTGGCCTGCATGGTTTCTGTTGAGAAATCAGCTGACAATCGTATAGGTGCTCCTTTATAGATAACTACCTGCTTTGCTCTTGCTACTTTTAATATTCTCTCTTTGTCTTTTGCTCTTGGAATTTTAATTATGATTTGTCCAGGTGTGGTCCTCTTTGGATTCCTTTTGTTTGGAGTTCTGTGTGCTTCCTGGACTTGTAAGTCTAATTCTTTCACCAGGTGGGGGAATTTTCTGTCACTATTTCTTTCAGTATGTTTTCGATATCTTGCTCTCTCTCATCTTCTGGGACCCCCATAATTCTGATGTTGGTTCGCTTGAAGTTGTCCCAGAGGTTTCTTACATTATCTTCAATTTTCTGGATTCTCTTGTCTTCCTGCTTCTGCGGAGGAGTGTCTTCTGGCTCTTTATGTTCCAAATCTTTGACTTGATTCTTGCGATCTTCCATTCTGTTTTTAGGACTCTGTATAATATTTTTTATTTCAGACAATGTATTCTTTATTTCTTGTTGATCCCTTATCATTTCTCGTTGATTCCTTATTAATTCTAGTTGATCCCTTTTCATATCCTCATAGGTCTTATCGACCTTTTCTAGGAAATTCTTGAAAAACCTTATAAGCGTAGATTTGAACTCTATATCCAGACGCTTTTTGTCCTCCATTTCTTTCGTTTGTGATCTATTTCGTTGTCACATTTTCCCAGCTTCCCTGATGGGGCAGAGTTTCAGGGTGGAGCCTACAGGCTTGGCTTCTGTCAGCACCACCCTATGCAGCTCCTGAGTCTCAGGGTCCTTCAGTACTCGCTGCAAGCACCTCTGAGAGAAAGGTGCCCTCGATTTTCGCCTGCTACCAAACAGTCTAGTCTCTCCCCAATGGGCTTGGAACTGGGGTTCAGTTCAGTTGGAAGTGGAGTTGGAGGTGGCGTTCAGAGCAGTCGGGAGCCCCAGTCTCCTTTCCGCCAGGGCAATCCCGCGGCATAGCCAACCATCCCTTCTCTGCGCGCAGTCGGAACTGGGGACCAGCACAGATGGAGCTTTTATCTCCTTCCTGCTAGGGAACGCCAGCCACGCAATCAGCCACTCCGGCTCCGTCCTCTCCGCGTTGCGCGTCTCCGTACCTTGGGCTTTTCCAGCTCCTCCGCGCTTCCTTCCGGTTTCCTCCTTGCTTCTCGTTGTAGAATTTCCAGTCAGTTGACTTTCCTGTAGTTCTGGGTAATGTCCATTTTATATTTTAGTTGTATTTTATTGAAATTGTTGTGTGCGGCTGCGGCTAGGTGTTTACCTGTCAGCCATCTTGGATTCTCCTCACATCTCTTTTTTTGAATAGACTTTTTTTTTTCAGTGAAGATATACAATTAGCTAATAAACACGTGGGAAAGGATTAATATTATTAGTCATTAGAGAAAGGCAAATCAAAACCACAATGAGATACGACTTCACACACACTAGGATGGCTAGAGTCACAGACAGCCAACATGTGCTGACAGGGTCGTGAGAAACTGAATCCCGCATAGGTTACCAGTAGAAATATAAAAGTGTGCAGTTGCCTTGAAAAAGTTGAACAGTTTCTCAAAAAATAAATATGCAGGCCCTAGCTGGTTTGGCTCAGTGGATAGAGCGTCAGCTTGTGGACTGAAGGGTCCAGGGTTCAATTCCAGTCAAAGGCATATGCCCCGTTGCGGGCTCCATCCCCAGCAGGGGGTGTACAGGAAGCAGCCAATCAATGATTCTCTCATAATTGATGTTTCTATCTCTCCCTCTTCCTTCCTCCCTCTCTCTCTAAAAATCAATAAAACTATATTTAAAAAAAAGTAAATAGGAAGTTTCCACATGACCCAGAAACCCCCTCCCAGGCACATACTCCAGAGAGAGAATCACAGGGGACCTGTGCGGAAATGCCCTGGCAGCAGTGTTGGTGGCATCCAGGAACTGAAAACACCCACAGGCCCATCACCTGCTAGAGGGATAGACACACTGGGGCATGTCCGCACAGTGGACTATTACTCTGCTGTTAGAAGGAAGTACTTATTTACGCCACAATATGGATGAACCTTAAAAACAGGCTGAGAGAAAGAAGTCAGACATTGGAGACCACAGAGCGTACGATCCTCACACCCTGAGACATCCGGAATAGACAAACCCATGGAGGCAGAAGGCGTGTTCCTGGCTGCCCGGCCTGCGGGGGAGGAGAAAGGGGGCGTGGTTGCTAATGGGTGTGGCGTTCTTCGTGTGGTGATTCAATGAGATAGTGGTAATGGTTGCACAACTTTGTGACCACGCTAAAACACACTACCCCGTACAGTTTGTTTTTTTAATCCTCACCCAAGGATATCTTCCTGATGGTTTTAGAGAGAGTGGCAGAGAGAGGGAAAGACAGAGGGAAACATGGATGTGAGAGAAACAGATGGATGGGTTGCCTCCAGCATGCGCCCCGACCAGGGCCTGGGCCAGGGAGGAGCCTGCACCCGAGGTGCGTGCCCTTGATCGGAACTGAACCCGGGACCTTTTGGTCTACAGGTGATGTTCTATCCACTGAGCCAAAGCGGCTAGGGCTAACCTGTACCCTTTAAAAATATGAATTTAATGGTATGTGAATTATATCTCAATTAAAAAAAATAAAAATAAAATTTAAATCATGGGAAATAAATTTTATTCTATGCTCTTAGGTTTTTCTCTATTTTTGCTCAATTTCCCCCACAACCAGCCCCCAACCCAGCTCCACCCCACGCCCCGCCCTGCACAGTTGTCAGCCTGTTCTCTATGAGCCTGTCTCTATTTTGATTGTTAGTTTGTTTTGTTCATTAGATTCCACAAGGGAATAAATCACATGGCCCTGTCATCCTCTCACCAGCTTGTTTTACTTGGCGTAATGCTCCCCAGGTCCACCCAGGCTGTTGCGAAAGGTAAGATTTTCTTCCTCTTTATGGCCGCGTAGTGTGCCGCTGTGTAAACGCACCACAACTGTTTATCCTCTGCCGATGGGCACCTGGGCTGCTTCCAGGTCTTGACCCCGGTGAACGATGCTGCATGACCATCGGAGTGGGTGTGTCCTTTCCGATTTCTTCGGGTAGATTCTCAGAAGTGGAATCGCTGGGTCATAAGGCAGTTCCCTTTTTAATTTTTTGAGTTAACTCCCGACTGCATTCCCACCAGCTTTTCTTTTCTCCACACGCTCGCCATCTTTCCTTACCCTTTTCACAAGCCCATGTTAGCCACACTCACCTGTCAACATCAGGAATTCAATCAACAGCAACCGAGGAGCCTCCTGCTTCCGGGATCCCGTCTGGCCCGGTGAGAGCTCCGTGGACGGTGCCTGTCGTTCGTGGAGACAAAGCCTGTCCCTCGGTTATCCTTGTTCTGACCCATCCTGGTTGGATTACAGAACTTCAAGTGCCTCCTTCAGAAAGAACACGGGGTGGTGTGTAATTTGCATCTTTGCGTGTCCAAACCTGTCTTCCCCTACGGTCACCCGTGAGTCATCCTTGGACTGAACAGAGCTCTAGGTTCCCTCAGGCTCCGGTCAGTGGAGTATGTGGAACTGCGGAGGAGAGTCTGTTTTTGTTGGGAAGCGGGTAGGATTTTTCTTCATCCCTGTGACGGCGGGGAGGGGCCTGCAGGCATCACGCTAAGTGAAATAAGCCAGTCACAGAGAGACAGCCTCTGTGTGAGCTTACTTACATGTGGGGTTTTAAAAAGTTGAATTCACAGAAACAGAGTAGGACGGTGGTTGACAGGGGCTGGCAGGTGGAAGGAAGGAGAGGTGCTGGCCACAGGGAACAAACTCGCAGGTAAAGAGGAGTGAGTTCTGCGCGTCTGGTATAGCTAATAGCGCCGTGTTGCATGCTGAAATTTGCTAGGAGAGTGGACTGAGTGTTCTCACCAGAGACAAACAAGTAAGAGAAGGGGAGGCGATGGATATGTCAGTCAGTAGGTTGGGGTGTCATCTCACACTTATACAGCTGTCACACCATCATGTTATATACCTCAGATATATACACTTCTTATTGGTTAATTACCCCCAATGAAGCTGGGGGAAGAGAAGGAATTCACCAGGGCAAGTTTAGTTGACTGTCTTCTTTATAAGTATTCCTGCCCAACATTTGGAGGGTCGTTTAGATGTAAAGATTCATCTAAAATGTTCTTCAGCAAAGGAACATTCCCTGATATTATGTATTGGACTGGATTATGGGTTCTCGCCACATGAATTATTGTCTCCTGGGACTCTGAGGTCTCTCCTCAGATTGTGTGTCTTATGAACGTTGGAGACACGCACGCATTGTGACCATACAATCCCACTCCCATTTCTGTGCCCAATAGAAACGCATGTGCAAGAATGTCGAAGGAAAATTCCCAACGGTCTCAAACCTTAAACAGCCCAGATGCCAGCCACAACCACGTGGATAAATAAACTGTGGCGTATTCACAGCACACGATAAGGTAACAATGAAAATGAATGCACTTTAGCCGAAACCGGTTTGGCTCAGTGGTAGAGCGTCGGTCTGCGGACTGAAAGGTCCCGGGTTCGATTCCGGTCAAGGGCATGTACGTTGGCTGAGGGCACATCCCCAGTAGGGGATGTGCAGGAGGCGGCTGGTCGATGTTTCTCTCTCATCGATGTTTCTGGCTCTCTGTCTCTCTCCCTTCCTCTCTGTAAAAAAACAATAAAATTATTTTAAAAAAAGAAAAAAAAAAAGAAAAGAAAATGAATGCACTTCAGCTGCCTGGAACAGGATGGGTTAATGTCGCAAACGTAATGTTGAAGGAACAACCAAATGCAGAAGAATGCAGAGGGCAAGATTCCATCAAGATTCCATGGAATTCAGAAAGCAAGGGAAACCCAATGGTAGTGTTTAGGATACAAGCTTTAGTGATAAAACTAAAAAAAGAAAAAAGAAAAAGAAAGAAAGAATAAAGAAATCAGGGAAGTGACTTGCATAAAAATAAAGACCAGGAAGTGGCTGCTTTATCAAAGAGGGATGGTGCCAGAGATACGGGGCCTCTGGGCACTGGTAATATTCCACGTCTGAACTGGGTGTATGGGTGTGCGCTTTGGCAACTACCACTGAGCTGTACATTTCTGTCTTTTCCCAGGCTGTAGTTGGGCTCTCTCCTCTCTCTCTCTCTCTCTCTCTCTCTCTCTCTCTCTCACACACACACACACACACACACACACTTACAAACAGAAAAAAGGGGGTGATTAGATGCCCTGTGATACATTTAACTACAGCACGTGAGGTGCCGAGCAGAGGAGCAGTTTTTAAGAAGGAGGTGGATGTATGTGTAGTGACAGAGTGTGTGAAGACATTGGCCATTGAGGGGCCAGCATTTGAAGACAGTATGGAAATCCTGTCTGATAACATTCAAAAACGTCACCAGTAACAGGTAGGTGATGTTTATAAGAATGTGTCCATCCCTGGTTGGTGTGGCTCAGTGGATAGAGCATCAGCCTGGGGACTGAAGGGTCCTGGGTTCAATTTTAGCCAAGGGCACATACCTGGTTGTGGGCTTGTACAAGAGGCAACCATTCAATGTGTTTCTCTCACATTTGTTATTTCTCTCTGTCTTTCCCGCTCTCTCCCACTCTCTCTAAAAATCAATGGAGAGTATCCTCGGGTGAGTGATTATTTTTACTTTTTAAAGAACTGTGTCCATTCCTGATTGTTTAGTACCTGACCTAAGAATTGCATGTGTTCTTATTTATTTGGTTCACCAAGTCTTTGAGGCATAAACGCATGGCAGCGGCAGAGCAGCTGCTGCGAACTCTGGGCAGCTGCGGGGGATGTTGCTGAGCTCTGAGGAACGAAACAGACACGACGACGGAGAGGAAACCCCGGAGGTCAGCGGGGGGCTGCAGGACGGGGGGGCACAGGCACCTGGAGGACTGGATGTGAGCGACCGAGGGTGTGGTGCGGGCAGCATCGGCTCACCGTGCTGCCTGCCCACGAATCTTGCCTTCCATACGGCGTCGGGAAATCACAGGGACACGGGACAGAATGACAGGAAGCCAGCCCATCGTCCCATCGCAACCCGTCCCCAGCCATCCACCCACCCAGGATGCGGTCCCCCGCCCTGGCTTCAAACCCGCCACAGGACAATTGTGATGAAACGCCCCGCTCCGTCCACATCTCCTCATGGAGCCCTCCCGCGGCCCGAAGGAGCTGCTCCCAGGGCTCCCAGCTCCCGGCTAACATGGAGGCCTTCCCTGGGCTGCCTCCCCGCCGCCTCCTCCAGGGTCTGTGTGATCACCGATTCGCCCTTGTGTCATGGTCACCTTCCCGCGAGAACTCAGCCTCCGTGAACAGAGGGACTCGAACCGTTGACTGTCACATCCCCATGCCGGCACACAGTAGGCACTCCACAAAAGTGTGTGCGGTCGGCACCGAACAGATGAACTTAATGTTGCTCTCTTGAAAGTTTGATGTCGCACCCAAAAGTGGCCAACGTAGCTACTTGCATTTATAATGAATTATGTAAATAAATATATTAAATAGGACATTAACCCCCAGAATGAAGTACGTTATCTTTATATGGTTTATCACGTGCTGACTATGTACCATGCATTGCTGGGCACGAGTGATAAAAATTACTCTTATCATTAGGAGCTTATTTGTGTGTGTGTGTGTGTGTGTGTAGAGAACACAGGCGACCACACAGCCACCGTGTAATGAATGGGGTGGTGGAGGTAGCACAGGTGCTGATGGCCTGAGGAGGGCGGGTGATCAGAGGGTGGGGGTGGAGGGCTGGGGGAGGCTCTCAGGAGGAACTGAGAGCGGAGCGGAGTTAGGAAGAACGTAACAACAGAGAAAAGGGGAACCACTCGTCCAAGGCAGGGAAGTGGGGTGCTTTGGGGGAACCTCAGGCTGTGGGCGTGGCTGCATGGTGCGAGCAGGGTGCGCTGAGAGGCTGAGCAGGATCTGCTGGGAAAGAGCCATTCTCGGTGACCTTGACTTTCATGGAGCATCACGTCACCGCGTCGGCTCTAGTCCCCTACGTGCACTCTGCACAGTGCCGGCCGATGGCAGGGCCTCCAGAAGCATTGGCTGAGCGAGCGAGTGAGCAGATGGATGGATGGATGGATGGATGGGTGTCACCCTGCGATGTCCTTGCTGGGGAGCAGGTGGGGGTTTTCGGTGGAGAAGGAGCTGGTGGGGTTGGGCTGGAGGAGGCTGGCGCTGGGAGCCACCCTCGGGCGGGAGCTTGTGGAAGAGCCTTGCGGAGCCCTGTAGTGCGGTGGTCGGAGGAGGGGATGGATTTGAGAGCTGCCTGGTGGCTGCCTGCTTGGGCACGGAGCAGTGGGATGGAGCCAGGGGGGTGCTGCCAGTTCCTGGCGTACCCCCTGGGCGCCGCTGTGTCACCCACAGGCCGGGCTGGGCGAGGCGTGATGCGGGGGAGGCTGGGCAGCTGTGTGCCGGGACCTGAGCTGCCGGGAACCTGGGAGAGCGGTGTCTGTGGGCTGAGATGCAGGCCTAGAGCCCACCCCGGGAGAGGTGCCTGGGCTGCAGATGTGGGTGCAGCAGGGCCTGGGGTTGTGAGGAGCCCGATCGGGAGCCGGGAGCTCAGGGAGGGAGCCTTCAGGCTGGACCTGGAGGCCAGAGAGAGGAAGAAGCAGAGGACCCCACGCCGTTGACAGTGGTGGGGCCAGAGTTAATGGTAGAAGCCCGAGAGATCACTCGCTCTGGCCCTGCCAAGGCATTAGAGATGAGTTAAACGTTGGACCAAACACATCAGGTGCATTTTTAAGTGTGGGGCGTGGCCACAGCGTCTGGACAGGTCCAAGCTTTGGACTGACGAGAGGGCACAGTCCCCATGGCCACGTGCAGGTCCCAGCGTGGAGGGCAGAGCCTCCCAGCACCATGACAGCCAACAGCTGTGGTTGTGAGCGTGAACCTGTGGTCCGAACACGTGGCCCCAAGTGCCTGAGTGACGTGGGCTTGATAGGGTTCAGGTGCGTGTAGCTGAGTAGGCTCGAAGGCCACAGAATGCTGTAAACATCTTGGCCACGCCCTCCCTGTGCCTCGTGGCATCGGCTATAAAGTAAAGACACGGCGTGTAACCTGTGGCTCTCTCTACCCAGGAGCAGTGTCCCACACAGACCCAGCTTTATTCTCTCGTCTGTCTTTTCTCCATCCTTCACCGCCCCTCTCAGGCTCACCCTTGGCCCAGAAGGTGCCCTGGGGCTGAGAATGCCATGGCCACGCCGGCGCGCCACATTTAAGTAGATAATCGTGCATGGCCCGAGAATGATGTTATAAATCCACAAATGGCCCCGGGCGGGAGACCCGTCCCCTACCCCTGATCAAGGAACGCCTGCCACCTGCGCGAGGACCTTGCCATCGAGCGTAATGGCAGCGAGCAAGCCTGCCCGCGGGACCGACTGGGCAGGGAAAACCCAGGAGGGGAGGAGGGCCCTGTGCTCAGGCGGCGGCAGGAGCCGGGCAGGGTGGGTGCTGGGGCGCCTTCTCGGGGGCTGCCCTGGCCTGGGGGGACGCTGGAGGGGGCTTCCGGGAGCCAGCGGGAGGGGCAGCTTCTGCTTTCAGTAACTTCCCGTGCACCTGCCGGGAACTGATGGCCGGTCCGCTCCACCTGATTTCCGCTGTCCCTCGCCCAGCCCGCCGCCTACGGGCACGGAGCCGTCCGCCAGGCGGGGGGGGTGCTGGGGGGAGCACTGGCACCTGGCCGGGGGCGGCTCCTGTCTAGACACAGCACACTCGGTGTTTGGCTCCGGCTCCCAGGCTCGCCTCCCATTGCTCCCATCCTTCCTCCTGGGCCTCGGACCGCTCCCCGCCTGGAAGGTTCGGTCAGTTTCTCGGGTCCTGAGGCCACAGGGTTCCTCTGCAGGGTCTCCGTTTCCCTGTTCTGATGCTGGTCCGAGGCCACTCGGCCCGGAGGCTGCCCCCTGGGAAAACCGTGCGGAGATCCGGGAGCCAGGAGCGGGGAGGGTGCGGCCCGCAGCACAGGGCCAGGCACTGGGCAGACCCCGCTGGGTTTGGGGAGGAAGGGGACTGTGGATTGAACTGCCCGGAACGGGGCACAGTGGCCTTCCTGGTGGAGGAGCCAGGGTTGGTGACGGTCACAGATCTGTGAGCTCACGGCTGTGGCTGGGCTGTCGGTTCGATGGTAACGGAGCAGGTGGGACACGGGGTGATGTGCTCAGTGCTCACAACCCTGAGCTCACCCCCGGCGTCCAGAGCGAGGCCAGGTGCCGGGGCTCTGCGTGGACTGTGGGATTCTGGGCATTTTTCCTGTTCCCCTAGTTTCGGTGATGACGTGTCAGTGGGACTTGCACACGGTGACATTTGAAAACCCTAAACTTCCTTTGACAGCCCCTGTGTCCTCAGGGACCCCAGCGGCTGGGTCACCCTGCCTTCCTCACCCTTCGTGGCCGTGGCCGTGGCCGTGGCCAGGGCCAGGCTGGGGTGTCTCTGTTGATCAGGGAGGTTCCCAGGCCTGAGCCTTCAGGGGGGCCTCCACTGGGACCCTGGGTGGGGCAGGCAGGCGCCGTTCTGGGTTGTCCTTTTACGATGTACGAACACTGTTAGACACGGACACAGCCCAGCACCCAGAGGGACGCTGCCAGAGGCTCCCGAGGCCGCGGACACCAGCCTGGGAGAGGCTCTCGGGGCCACTGGGGAGGGCACGGCGCCAGGAGTGGACTCAGGCCACAAGAAACAACGTGGGTGCCGTGGGGGTGTCCCCGGGAAACAGCAGCGGCTGCTGGCAGATGGCTGGCCGGATGCAGGGCCTGTCTCCCATGCCCCGAGGCCGCCCATAGGAGGGGGGTCGGGGTGCTGGCACAGAGAGCGGGGGCTCAGCTACGGGACGGCAGCCCATGTGGGTAGGGGTGCTCCGCAGGATGAGCACTGGGGACAATACACCGGCCACGAGGCCACGTCAACGTGCTGTGTGGCTGTGGTACCGGCAGGGAGCATCCACCTCCCTCCGCCCAGCCAGGAGCGAGGCCAGCGTTTACTCTCCTGCTCCCTCTGGAATGTTCTTTCCCAGGCCCCTGAGGGATCCTGCGGGAGGGCGTGTGGGGACAGAATAGCCGAGACCTGTGTCCCAACTGGAACCCCAGGCCCAAGCTTGAGGCTTCATGTGGGACCCACAGGTGCACATCACACCAGACAAGAGCCTGCCTGTCCTGCCCAGGCACCGGGCATTGTAGCAGGGCAGGAGCCCAGGCCATGAGATCCATTCGCCTCCCCAGGCCCTTCCCCCAACCTCTCCCCCCCAACCCCCTTCCCCAGCCCCTCCCCCAGCTCCTCCCCCAGCCCCTCCCCCAGCCCCACCCATAGGGGCCAATCTGCTGTGTGCAAGGCCTCTGTCTCCAGCCAGTTCTGTGACCCCCAATGCCATCCCGACCAGCTCACTCGGTCTGCAGCATGGGGCCTGTTGCTGTCACGTGGAGCCGGAACCCTGACTCCTCTGGATCCTGGTGCTTCGGTCTGTTTCCCCCGGACAGCTCGGCTCGGCTCACCCCTGGGCCCACGGAGGCGTCTCTGCCCTCTCCCCCGGGCTCCTCCTGCCTCTGAGACAGTCCTCACCACGCTAGCCCTTCCTCCCCTCACTTCTCACCCCCGGGGCCTGTGGCTTCACAGCCTGGACACCGTTTCCCCCAGACCCAGAGGAGCCGCCATCAGACAGACATCCAGACCCCAGAGGAGGAGCCGGTGTTCGATTGGACGGACTCCTGTGCCGCGGGCCACCGTGGCCGGGGCTCGGGGTTCCGAGGGACGTGCCCCGTCAGGGAAGTTACCGCCGCCTCCTCAGCTTCTCCTCAGCTTCTCCCTCGTTCCCTGCTGAGCGATGTATCAATCCCAGAGGTAGAGGCCTTGCCTGCTTTTTTTTTTTTAAAGAGAGAGTGGAAGGGAAGGGGAGACAGAGAAACAACCATATGAGAGCGACCCATTGGTTGGCTGCCTCCCACACAAGCCCGGTCAGGGCCAGAGAGGGAGCCTGCAACCTACATACATGTCCTTGACTGGAATCGAATCCTGGGCCCTTCAGTCTGCAGGCCGACGCTCTATCCACTGAGCCACACTGGCCAGGCCAAGTCTGCCTGCCTTCTTCAGGTTAGGAGGAAGTAGTGTTCCGCTGGGCACTCACCGCCCTCCAATGCCGGCCCCGCTCTGTCGCGGTAATCCCGGTGATTCTTCGACAGAAAGTTTTCTTCCCGTCAAACTCAGCTCCTGAAGCCCGCCGTCCTCCATCCCACCCAACAGCTTGTGCTTATTCCGGGCCTCCTTCCCCTCACATACATGTCACCCACTCTGTACCCTCCAGCTCAAACCCGCCTTCCACACCAACCATCCCAACCATCCCGCACCGAGGAGGCTCTGTGGGAGCTGCTTCCTGAACTCTTTATTAGACGTTTAATCACTGTCATTTTACACATTTCTATTCTTTAGACTTGAGACTTAAATCCTGTTGGTCAATAAAAAAGCATTTAAAAAAATACGGGGCGGTGAGGGGGGTTGGTGACGGGAGTAGGCTGGGACAAGGAAGTGGAGTGTGCTCCGGGCGGAGGGCAAAGGGCTGGGGGCCTGCAGACCGGACGGTGTGTGCTGAGGAGTGGCCCGAGGAGGCAGACAGGGGCCCCTACAGAGTCTGGGCGGAGGCTGGACTTGCCCCTGAGGGCATGGGGGCTGGGAAGTCCTGGGCTGTGGAGAGAGGGGTTTGCATTTGCTTTGCATTTGCATTGGTCCCTGCCTGTTCCCTTGGAGGCTCTAACCCTCTGGCTCTAACCACGGGCCCTCAGGCCCACAGCTCTCTCCCCAGGCCCAGAGCTGTCTCCTTTCCTCTCCTGGCGGGCTGCTCTCTGAGGTCACCGGGCACTCACGGGGATGGTGACTGAGGAGCCGGCGTCCTGCTCCAAGGCCGACACTGGAGGAAAGGAAAACAACGAAAGCTTTGTAAATGGCCCATCGCCGCCCGTGCCAGCCCCTGTGGGCACAGGTCACGGCAGCACTGTCACCGCACACTCGCTCTGGGGACTCTGCTCTCTAGAGGCCAGGGGCCGCCGTCAGTAACCGTTCCTCCGGTTTCACCTGGAGGTCGGGAGCTGACCTCCGAGATACTCCGCCGTCTCCTCAGGTCTCAGGATACACAGGCCGGAAGAGGAAGTACAGGCTGGGAGCACTCACCGCTTATCGTGGGAGGCCTCGCCTAACAGTCCCAATCATTGTGACTGCATGTAAGGAATCTTTATTCTTTACTTTTTAAAAAATATATTTTTACTGATTTCAGAGAGGAAAGGAGAGGGAGCGAGAGGTAGAAATATCAGTGATCAGAGAGAATCATGGATCAGCCCCCACTGGGGATGGGGTCAGCAACCTGGGCACATGTCCTGCCCGGGAATCAAACCAGGGTCTCTTCAGTCTGCAGGCCGACACTCTCCACTGAGCAACCCAACTAGGGCAGAAATATTTTAGTTTTTGCAGCATAGATAGGTGCTGCCATGGTTGCCATTACCTTTATTTTTAAAAAATGATGTCGGATGATCTAATAGGACATCCTTATTGAATCCGCCCTCCGGACTGCTCATGAGGGCTTTGGCCTTGCTGTCTCCACGCGTACTTCCTGCGTGTTCTCAGCTGGAGTCCCCTCGGCCTCCTGCTCGCTTACCTCCCTGCCACCCTCTTCCCGGGGGAGGGACAGCCCTGCCGACCCACAGAGGCCTCAGCCGGCTGCCTGAGGCGGACTTGCATTATTGGGCGTAATACTCCAAATGTCTGTGCCACCTGCCTGGTGTGCGGAGGGCATGTCCCGGGAGGAATCCACAGCCGGCCACGGGGGTGGGAGGACCACACGGAGCCGGCTCTGACGTGATGCTTGTGTGGACCTTCCCAGAAGGTCACACCTTCCCCTCGGCATTCCTGCCTGCGGTGGCAGGTCACCGGCTGGTGGATGCCACCCAGACCCCAGGACTTCTGCCTTCCTCTTTTTGGTTCAAGTCCTGAAGAGGGAGTTATTTAGAGCAGCCTTCCTTGGGAGATTATGATCTTGCTACGAAAACCTAGGAAGAAAAGACATCGGGAGAAAAGACAGGAAGCAGCCGAGGAAATGCCAGGAGGGGGTGACCAGGACAGAGGAAGTGTTGTTTCTGGAGAAGACACCAGCGGACACCTCTGACGTCTGCCCTGCGAGCTCCCTCCACCACCCAGTCACTGGACCCTGAGACTCCATCTCCTGACCCTCGACCTTAAGTGTCACAAGCCCCCTCCCCCTCCCCGTGGCCTTTCTGATTCCCTGGGAGCTGGTCCTCGCCAGCCCGATGCCCCCTTGGCATCCGCCCCGGATGGAGGTGCCCCTGCAGGCCTCCCAAGAGGGAAAGCCTTCCTGGTTGGTTCGGCCGGTACTCCCACCACCTGGTTCAGGGCCGGGAAGCTGGGAGTTTCATGGTTTCAGATCTTATGTGCAAGGCTTTAATCCATTTTGAGTTGTTTCTTTGCCTGTGGTATATGATAAAGTGTCATTCTTTTGCTTTGTAGATCCCGTTTCCCCAACACCATTTGTCGAAGAGACTAACGCTTCTTCATTGTGTATTCTCAGCGACCTTGTCCAAGAACAGTTGACTGTCCATGCTTGAGTTCATTTCCGGGCTCTCTATTCTGTCCCATTGGTCCACAGGCCTGCCTGTTTTTGTGCCAGTGTTGTTGTCTTTTGATTACTATAGCTTTGTATATATAGTTTGAAATCAGGAGGTGTGATGCCTCCAGCCTTGTTCTTCTCATTCAAAATTACTTTGGCTGTTCTGGGTCTTTTGTGATCCCATGTGAATTTCAGGCCTTTCCCCCCACTTGTGTAAAATATGCCATTGGGATTTTGATAGGAATTGCATTGGATCTATAGATTGCTTTGAGTACTACGGGCATTTTAACGATATTAATTCTTCCTATCCATGAACATGGGATATCTTTCCATTTATTTGTGTCTGCTTTAATTTCTTTCATCAATGTCTTATAGTTTCCAGTGTACAGATTTTTCACTGCCTTGGTTAACTTATTCCTAAGTATCAGAATTATTTCTTTAAAATTAATACATTAGATTCGGCAGCAGTGTCTTATATTTTTGAGTGCCGAGTATGCATAGTATAAAAATCTTTTTTGGTGAAGTTTGTAGTTCCAGTAGGAAGTTTGTGGTTCCAGTAGGAAGATACTAAATTTGCAGCAGCGTTCCCTGTGATCTGATTATGGATTTTTAATGGCCCCACCAGCAGTCTGGGGCTGAACTTAAAAAAAAAATGTCAAAGGGGGCAAATCAGGGTAGATGCCCTCTCTCTCCCTTCAGAAGAAATGGAAGGAGCCGGTGGGTACATACCAGATTGGGAGGGTCAGAGGAGCCAAGATGTTATGCAATCAGGCTAATTTCCTTATGCCACCTGTCAGGTTAGAGGGAGTGGAGGGAGGTCAGATCCTCACTCATGAATGGGGATTAGGGATCAGGTTGGGCAAGCATATTATTTCTGGGCCCGTATTTTCTAATTCCTAAACTGGGACGTGGGGCAGTTGAAATGGGGACCACCCTGGGGAACCTGTAACTACTTTCCAAGGTCCAGAAATGCCTTGCTTCCTTCTGTTACTTATTTACAGTATTCCACGCTTAACTGAGGGTGTAGGTAGTCCACACTAACAGGTAACTCAAATGAATACTGTACTGTTTCCCTTTGGAAGAATGGGTTATGGAGAAGCCAAATATTAGAAGCCAGATTTCACAGAAAAGGTTACCGTCCTTGCCTCCGGTGGGGGTGGGAAGTAGATGGGGTGGTGAGTACCGGGTAAGGTGACAAAGGGGACTCTATCCTTGTTTTATGTGGAAGTCCACAGCATAATGTCAACAACTCCAAACTGTGTGGCAGGAGGAGCGGAGGCTGGACTAAGCCGTCAGATAGTCTGGGTCCGTATTTTTTCCTATTCATGTTTGACTCAGGGCAATTACATAACCTTTGCGTGCCTATATTTTGGAATCCCTCAAGTGGGGTTAGAATAGTTACTTGGAGCATCGTCAGGTACACCCAAAGGATACGGGGTCACGGGGCACATACCCCCGTGGTGGGTTTGGTCCCTGGTCCAGGTGCCTACGGGAGGCAACTGACAGATATTTCTCTCTCTCTCTCTCTCTCTTTCTGGCCTCCTCCCTTCAAATACCATTAACACCATATGCTTGGGAAAGGACTAAAAAATAATCACAGGTCCTTGCTTCATACCGCTGTTGAGAATTTTATGGCAGACGCGCACAAGCCTCAGCGTGGGGCCTGATACACGGCGAGCCTGCGGAACTCGTACCCGTTGTCATCGCTGCACATTTCATTCAAGTTGGAGACCCTTTGGATGGCGAGCCCAGCTGCAGGGGCCTGGGCTATGGGCGGCGCTGGGGAAAGCGCATGCCGTGGCCCAGGCCCAGCGCAGGGGCGGGCAGGGGCACGCGCTGCCGGACTGTGGGCTTAGGCCCCCGCGGGCCCCACTGGAGGCGGCACGGAGGACAGCGGTTTGGGCCACAGCGTCAGCCTGCCCTTGGCAGCACGTGGGCCCCGCCGCTCACACGGCCGGCGCCCGTGTCGCTCCCGCGGGTGCGGGCACGGCTCCCGGCTCGCCCCGTGGCATCGCCGCCCCGGGAGGGGGCCGCCGGGTCCCCGGCCCCGGCTGCAGGGCCAGCGAGGTCCGGCGGCGGCGAGGCCGGGGGCGGGGACCGGGCGGGGACGGGGCCGGGTGGCAGGCCGCCCGAGCTCCCACCTCCTCCGCCCGCGGGCGCCCAGCGAGGAGCGCGCGGAGCCGCCGGGAACGTTCCGGAACTTCCGAGCGCTTCCGGGGCGGGACAGCCCGGACCCCCGCCCGGAGGAGGAGCGCGGAGCGGGGACGGCTCTCCGCGCGGGAGCGTGGGCGAGGGGCGCGCGGAGGAGCCGCGGCGCACGCGCACTCGGCGCCGCCGCCCGGGATGGACAGAGGGCATGGAAATTTCCAGCGGCTCCCGCGCCCGACGGAGCAGGCGCGGCGGCGGCGGCGGCGGCGGCGGCGGCGAGACCTGAGGGGCGCGGGGCCTCCGTGGGCCCGGCCGGCCGAGCCCTCCGTGCTGTCCCGGCGCCACGGCGCCGCACCGCGGTCCCCGGGGGGCCGCTCGCCGCGGGGAGCGGGGCTTCCGAGGGGCCGCGGCCCCTTTAAGGAGGGGGCGTGACCCGCGCGGGGGCGTGGCCTGCGCCGGGAAGTGGCGCGCGGCGTGCGCGGCTGCCGAGCCTTTAAACCCGGGCTCGCGCGGCCCGAGCGTGCCTTCGCCGCCCGCCGCCCGCCGCCCGCCGCTGCCTCCCGCCGCCCGCCGCCCGCCGCCCTCCTCAGCGCCCGAGCCGCGGTCCGAGCTGCCGCCGGCGTCGGCCATGCCCCGCTACGAGCTGGCCTTGATCCTGAAAGTCATGCAGCGGGTGAGTGACCTTCCCCCAGAACCGCTCCCCTCCCGCGCGGGCGCCTCACGCCGGCCGCCGCCCCTCGCCTTCCCGCGGGGCCGGGCCGGGCCGGGCGGGGGCGGGCGTCCGCGGCGCGGGCTCGTGACCGCCGGCTCGGCGGGGCCGCGTGCGCGCGGGCGGCGGGGGTGTGCCCGGGCGCGGGCGGAGGGTGTGCCCCGCGGCGGCGGCGGGGGCCGGGGGCCGGGGCCGGGGCCGGGGTCCGGGCCGGGAGGGCCGCGGGTCCCGTGGAAGGTCCTCGGGAGGACACGCGCGAGCGCCCGGCCCCGCGCCCGCGGTCGATCGCGAAGCCGCCTGGTGCCCGCCGTCGCCTCCGCCTCCGCTCCCGCCGCCTCCGCCCGCACCGTCCGCGCTCCGTTACCCGCTCCAGCGTGTGCAGCCCGGACCCCGCCGCCGCCGCCGCTCCCGGTCACCGTCCGGCTCCTCCCCGACTGCAGCCTGGCGGCCCGGCGCCGTTAGCCGGCTCAGGCTCCCGGGCGACCCGTGTGAGCCGCCCGATGGCCCGTGCCCTCCCGGCCGAGCGGGAGGGGGGCCAGGTGCGCGGGAGGCAGACCTGCGGCCCGGGCTCCGCACCGGCACCGGCACCGGCACCGGCGCGGCCCGGAGGCAGCTCCGCGTCCTCCGGCCGGCGCTGCAGCCCTCCCTCCGCGAAGGCGGTAACGGCGTGTGTGAGTGTGTGTGTGTGTGTGTGTGTGCATGTGCATGTGCGCGTGCTTTTTTTCCAGGTGCAATAAACTGCTGGAGCCCAGCCGCTCCCAGCGCGAGAGGCCTGGGCGCCCTTTATTGGACCCTGCTTTTGAGGAGCAGCAGCTAGGAAGTTTGGGGTGAAATTCAGCCTGGATCCTGGTCGAGCGTTAGCCCAGAGCCCAGGAGGCTGCACACCGTAGGGAGGAGAAAGGACACCTCTGCCTGGTCAGGGGCCCTGGTGTCCCCCAGCTTGCTGTCCCAGGATTGGGGGGAGTGCGCTGGTGGCCGGAGCAGTCCCCCCTGGTCCCTCCTCCCCCAGGGGACACTGCAAAGAGAGCACAGGGGCCAGGAAAAACAAGCGCCTTACTGAAAAGGAGACGTTTTTAGATCCATTTAAATTGTTCCAGCCCCTTCCTCTTTTTAGGAGACACCACAGGTCCCGGGAAACGCAGTCACTGAAGTTCCTTCTGTTCCCGGGTTTCAGGGAGGAAAGGGTCAGGGTGCAGGCAGGCACTCGGGCTCATCAGCCTTGGCAATGAGAGCCTCGGCCCCTGTCCTCAGCCCGGTGAGCCGGCTGCAGGTGTGTTACAGGGGCTTCCTTCGCCAGACAGACGTGTGCTGGTGTGTTTTGTATGCTCTGTACTGGAGCATGCATGGTTTTACCCTGCTTCAGGGAAGCCCCACAATACAGTTGGTTAAAGAGTAATTCCGTCCTTTCCTTGAGACCCTCACAGGAGGGCAGGGTGAGAAGCCTCCGCGGACGGAACATGGGAGCTTCGGGAGGAGGAGGAGGAGGCCGGGACCACAGATAGGACGTTGTAACAGTGCGAGCTGTGCCCTCCCTTGGCCTAAATAAAGATCAAACAGCAACAAAACATGTTTTCTTCACACAACTTATTTTTAAGTAGGTAAATGTTTGACAAACACAAAGACTCACTGCTTTTGACAATTTTGCTTTTCAGTTTAGGGAAATAGGATTCTAAAATGGGATCAATCCTTGGAAGGAAAAGGATGAAAGTTAACACTGGTGCATTCAGTGCAGGGAGCGCTGGGAGCTCCGTCCTCGGCGGCAGCGCTCGGCGGTCCCGCCTGGGCAGCCTGCGGTGGCTCCTCCATTCCAAGTTGGTATTTTTCATATTTTTGGATCTGAAATCTTAACAGTGTCACCCTTTGAGGCGATGGCGTATTCCCACCACCCTTCCCCGGCGGTTCCTGCCTGGGGATTGAGACATGCGGTGTCGGACAAGTGGGCAGAACTGGAACTGGGGGGACGAGTGTGTCTGGTTCTTTTCTGGGTGCCCCAGGAGCAATCCAGTCTCTGGGGAGTGTACACTCCTCTCCCCATTTTCTCACCTCCTCTGACCTGTACTGGACTCAACACGGAGCACGTGCTAGAAGCTTAACATAAACTGGCTGCTGTGCGAGGCGCTGGCACACCTCGTGGACTGAAGACCGAGTGCAGGCCCCGGGAGTCCAGCCTTCAGGCGGAGCACAGCCGGGTGCTGCGGGCCACCCCCAGCCTCTGCTGCTGCCGCCTCCCCCTCTGCGCTTACGGGTGGAGATCGGTGCTCCCAAGAAGAGCTTTGTCTGCAGGTGCCATTCAGCTTACCCTTTATTGTAACGTGTAGCTGTAACAACGTCCTTCCCCTTCCCCCCAACTTCCAATCCACATGAAGAGCCAGAAAAGGGTTAAATTCTGAAACTGCACACGGTGAAGTGACATGCTGGGGGAGGCCCTTCGGGGCAGCCTGGGTCCATTTGGAAGGGGGTTGCTTAGACCATGTTTACGGGGGTCTCCAGGAAGCGTGAAGCTGTATCGGAGAGCACTGCCAGAGCCTATCACTGCCGGGAGCCTCACGTCGGGGAGGACACGAGAGCAGCGGTCGGCAAACTCACCCGTCCACAGGGCCAAATATCAGCAGTGCAACGATTGAAATTTCTTTTGAGAGCCAAACTTTTTAAACTTCTTCCAGCGCCACTTCTTCAAAATAGACTCGCCCGGGACGAGGTAGTTTGTGGAAGAGCCACACTCGAGGGGCCAAACAGCCACAGTTTGCCGACCACGGAGCTAGAGGACAAGCTCAGGCTACGTTCCCAGGGAGCCCAGCCAGTGCGTGGCAGGCCCTTTCAGCCACAGGAAGGGGGCGCCTGTGAGGTGCACGCTCGCTCCACCCAGTCCTGGGCCCGGGGCCTTCCCCAGACGGAGGGTCGGTCACCCATTGATTGGGCCACTGCGATCTGAGGGAAGGACTGACATCCCTAGTTTCACTTGGAAATTGGATTTCAAAGGTTGGGATTTAATTTCAGTGTGTGAAAGACTGAATTGCCCATACGTGAAGGATAAAGCCCCTCCTGTGTGGAGAGCTTAGGAAGAGCTGGGTAAGCAGCGCTTCCCGTAGGCTGGGCTCGGGAGGAGGGCTGGTGAGGAGCAGGCCGCCCCGCAGAGCGCTCCGGCTCTGGCTGCCCGGGTCTTGTGACATTTGCCCAGAGTGGCGTTTCGGGGTGTGAAGGCCCTGGGAAAACACGTCCTCCTGGTCTTGAGCAGCTCAGGAATTTTCAGGAAGAATTAACAGTTGGTGCTTTAAGTAATAAGTAGCTTAATTGTCAGACGAAGGCATGTGTGTACAGCACAATAGCTTTATATCCCCTCAGTATATGTTTTTCTAGTAGAAAAAAAAGAGCAGCCTCCTACTTAGCAAATCTTAAGTTCTTTTTTGTTTCAAACATTTCACAAGTTATATGTAATATTCCTCATTTACTTCTCATTTTTGGAAAAGCAGGTTTTACATTTTAAGATAACTCACTGAAATGGTTCTTTGTAGGCTAAGAATTTGATGATACAATCTGAGTTTAGCCCACTGCCTGGGTTTTGTATTTGAAAATTGCAGAGTATGAGGTTCCAGTCGCTAACATGTAGCGAGCAGGACACTGTGTGTGGGGAAGAGCCCTCCTCTTCCCTCCCTTTCTGATTAGGAGCTGGCACAGGTGGGGTGTGTGTTTGCAGTTCCGTCCAGCTGGGCCTCTGGAGGTAATGGCTACAATGTTGGCATTGGAGACACTTGGGAGGGCTCGGTGCTGAACCGAATGTGGGCTGCCCGGCTCAGTTAGCTTGGCTGCTTGGCAACATTTGATGACGAGGAAATGGAGACAGAAATTCAAGTGGCAACACCTTTGTTCTGTCTGTCAAGGCTGAGCTGGTCTTTCCCTCTTACACCCCTCCTTCCCACCCCCAGATTGCTTGTATCTTCACTAATTACCCTTTGTGTTTTGTCTGCTTGAAACTGGACAATTTAAAACACCTACCAGTAATGAGAGGGAGCTGGCGGATTAAGTGCTGTTGGGATTACAGTGTTCTCCGGTTACAGCTCCCAGCTCCCCGGCCAGTGATTGAAGAAGGAGCCGTTCTGCTCCCGCGCTCCGGCTCCGGCCGGTCGGAGTGGCTGGGGGTGAGGAGCCTTCCTCCCCAGACGCGGTTTGTATTTCTGAAGAAAGCCTGTCACGAGGGACAGTCTGCACTGCCTTTTCCTCTGTTCATGCCTCACATTCCACCGATGTCCAGAGGTGTTCAATCCAGTGTTTACATGCAGACGCTGTTGAGTCTTCTCCCCTTGAGGTTATAGGATCACTTTCAAGAAAACTAAGAGTTTGAAAGAAATGAGAGACAAGTGTGTTTGGTTTTTTTTAAATATATTTTTATTGGTTTCAGAGAAGAAGAGAGAATCAGTTATCAGCGGTCTCCTGCACGCCCCCTACTGGGGATTGAGCCTTGACCGGGAATCGAACCTGGGACCCTTCAGTCCGCAGGCCGATGATCTATCCACTGAGCCAAGCCGGCTAGGACAGAGAGACAAGTTATAAAGTAGCGTTTCCATCTAGTGCCTGCTCTGTAATCTCACAGGTGTGACTGCTCACGATAAAGAATACCTCCTTTTAGTGGAAGGCAGTATTCTTAAGCACCAGGGATTATTGTCAGCACATTATTAGCTCCTAGGGGAATAAAAATTAAGGAATTAGTAAAAAAAATTTTTGTCTTAATCCTCATCCAGGATTTGTTTTAATAGATTTTAGAGAGGGGTTTGGGGAGAACATGGATGTGAGAAACATCCATGGAGCCCTGACCAGAGTTGAACCTGCGGCCTTCTGGTGTAAGGGACAACGCTCCAACCAGTGGAGCCACCCGGCCGGGCAGGAATTAGTCAAATGTAAGAAAATCACTCCCGTTTAATGAGTGAGTGGCCAGTTAACTTACCTGAAGGAAAATGCCTCAGGCATGTGGAAAGGCGATTACTCAGGTGCTCTATCCTTGTCTCTCTAATTTAGAGTAGGCATTGGCAAACTGGCTCACACGCCAAAGCTCACTGGCTACCTGTATTCGTATGGCCTGTGAGCTGAGAAAGGATTTTGCATTTTCAAGTTGTTGCTGGGAGAGGGGTGGGAATAAAAAAGTATTTTATGACATGAAAATGATGTGAAGTTCACATGTCAGAGTTCATGAATACAGGTGTCTTGGAATATTACCGAGTGCATTTATGTTTACTCTCTGGTCCTTTATGGAAATTTGCTGACCCTGATTCAGAGCGTAAGATCCAGTTTTCCAGGTTCAGCATGTCTCTCAGCTTCAGGGTATTGTTTTTGACGTTTCTGCCTTCATTCCTTCCTTTTCCTCCTCTGTATGTACTGTACGCACTATGCCTTTGACCTCCATGTGGATGGCTTGCCTTTTTTGGTAACAAGCTAAGAATTCTGGCATTTTGTACTTTGACTGTGCTGGTCAGAGCCTCCTGCGTGTCCAGTTGGCACTGCAAGCTCAGTGTGGTTCAGATTAATGAGTGGTCTACCTAAGCTTGTCTCCTTTCTGTTCTTGGGTTCTCTGTCCCTGTCCCCTGCACCTCATCCCACCTGTCCCTCTGCCCGAGATGGCCGCTCCTAGTTCTTGCTTGTTCCTGCAGTGTCTTCCTCAGCTGTCTGACCTGCTCAGGGCTTCGTTGTGAATGTGCTCCTTGAGGGCAAAGAGATGCGTTGTTGAGCTACTTCAGAAGGATCCAGCGGAAATGCCTCTGTAACAGGGGAGAGTACAGAGCACTTCCTGATGGTGTCATTGCTCCACATACTCACTGACTGTCCCTAATGCTAAGTCACAGCACACCTCTTCCTACAAAAGAGACGTCAGGTAAATTCCGGCATGCAAGGCTGTCTGATAGGACTCCAGCCTTTTCTTTCTTTCTTTTTTAAACTCCCACTCTTCCAAAGTTCTGCCATCTCTACTGAAGTCAACCAGGCTGCCGCGGATCCGTCACCACTTTGCTCTCATTTCCTTGGCTGCTTGTGTGTCTGCTTTTCTGGGAACGCCCTCCCTTTCCACGCTCCCGTCTTCCGTGAACACCTGCCTCAGTTCATTGTAAACAGCTGCCAGGGAAGGCTTGGCTCTGCCGAGTCTACATGGGATTGTTCCTTTGGGTTTGCGTGTGTTCCGTTCTGTCACCGGCATCGCCTCTCACTCTGTACTGCTTACTGGTGAGTGCTTCTTGCCTCCTTCGCTAGATGACACGTTCCTGAGGGTCAAGTCTGTTCCTCTCTGTCCTCTGCCCTGCACACCGGTGGCTGCCTACCTGGCTCCTTACTGGGATGCCTCCTCCAGCCTCTGGAAGATGTTCTGGGTCTGGGAGGGCATGCTGACCTCCTGTGCCAGTAAGTGGCTGTCAGGTCAGGGCGCCGGGCTTGTACTGGGTGAGTTGTCTGCTTGCCAGGCATTCTGTTGGCTTCTAATACTATTTCCTGGCAGGTAACCTTGTTTTTACAATAATTTAAATATGTCATTTGTTAAAATGAGGGCAAATTACCCTCCCCCCAGAGTTGGATTCTTTGGGAAGATTTGATAAAGGGGAGTCACTAAATAATGGCTGTAGGATTTAGATGTGGCTGCAAGTAAGTGAAAGTTGGAGAGGAAAAATAAAAAAGAGTCCAAGACACTGCATTTAGGACTCTTCCTAAAGAATCCAAGACTCTGCATGTAGACTGAAATGGAAACGGCCGTGGTGCGTTAGGGAGATGGTGTAGGCAAGCAGAAGGCACGCCCCTCTGCCAGGACTTCCTCATCGCTCCTCAGTGCTTCCTCAGCACGGTTCGCCACGTGCTCTGGCTCAGGAAGGTGGGCGAATGAGTGTACATGTAGATGTTGGACTTAAGTAAAAGGCCTAAGGCCCGTATGTACAGTGTTTTATTTTGCACTTCAGCTTTACTCTTTCCCCTGTTCCTTTGGGTGTGATTGTTTTGGCTAGGAAAGCTGCGCCAGTGAGGGCTGTGAACTGTGCTATCATCTGATGAGCGGAGGAACTCGGTCCCGAGGGAGAGGCTGGGGTGCCATGGGGGGAGTGAACAGAGAACTGGGCAGCCCAGAAGGAGCTTCCGAGGAGGATCACAGCCTGCTTCTGGATCCTGGCACTGCCCCCGAGGATGTCACCTGTCGGAAACAGGCCATTGGAGGTAGTAGGTGTTCAGTATGTCGTTAAAGTTAGCTCTGGGCTCTCAGGCAAGTTTTTGAACTTTATTGCTTAGTTTTCCGTTTACACTTGATTGCTGAAAAGACTCCTGAAGGTAAATTTTTCTTTTATGTAAGTTACTTTACCAGAGTCTGAGACTGGGTCAAACCGGAATATAGCACTTCCTCAATACATATTTGAATTCGGGGCATACTAAGAGCTGTATGAGAGCTTGCATGCTAAGGAAGCGGGCAAGCTTTGCATATCTGATAGAGAGGGATCCTGCGAACTTGATCAACATGGAACAAGGTTTTTGCCAGATACGAGGCGTTGGGCCTCCTCTTCTGGGCTTTTGTTCATCTCTTGTCCCGCTTTGTTTTTAAAAATATATTTTCATTGATTTCAGAGAGGAAGGGAGAGAGAAACACCAGTGATGAGAGAGAATCATTGATTGGCTGCCTCTTGCATGCCCCCTACTGGGGATGGAGCCCACAACCTGGCTATTTGCCCTTGACCAGAATCAAACCAGGGACCCTTCAGTCAACAGGCCAATGCTCTATCCATTGAGCCACACCAGCTAGGGCACCAGTCCTGCTCTATATAACCAGTACTTACTGGACTTACATGTGTTTTTTAGATGAGAAGGTTGGGGAAGCTGAGGATAGAGAAAGTCTAAAGAACTGAATTCTGCACTTTAGATAGGCTGAGTGCTAAGGTGACCAGAGGCAGGTGTGGGAGAAAGCCAGCATTTGAAGCAGTATGCGGTAAACGTTTGATTGCCAGTTGTCCACCTGCTCACGCTGTAAGGATGGCCGCTTTTCATAGCATCAACAGATGGAGCAGTGATAGAACCTGGCTGATGGCTGTTGTTACGTGGTATTTTCAGTTAATATTTTACTTTTCATTTTTGATACAGTATTATAAAACTACATTTTCCCTTTTAATTAGTGATTTTAAGAGTTTTGTTTCATTCCTGTTGATTCAGATTTTATTTTTATAAAGGAATTAAAAGTATTTTACACTATAACACATGTTGCTGGAATGTATATATTTCATTAACGTATTTAATTGATTTTTAAAGTTATTATAAGCCAGGAGTACCTGTGATCCAACAAGTCTCAAGACCTTTTCCAGAAAATGATTTTTTGATACATTCTTCACTGTCGTTCTTTTAAATCCAGTTTTATTTTCCGATGTAACTTGTGACTTTTTTTGCACCTGATTATTTTACGCTGAAGCTGTGTGATGGGGTATGGAGTGGCAGAGGGTACTAGGCCTGTGTGAAGCAGACTGAGGAATGTGTGTGTGTATAAAGATAAAGACACAAGGGTGTGACGTAGGAGAATACTAATGCTTTAACTTCTAAACCATTTCATTCTTTTTGGGAGCTGGCAAGGTGAAGTGTGAATGTGTTCATGAGTTAATAAAAGCTGTTCACAAAGCTGCCTGAGGACTAGATTGTGTTAATTCTTCTTAACCATTGTGTTTTAAACTGGGTAAGTATGAGTGACTGTCATGGGCTTTAGATCCCTTTTCCTGGTTTGTGAGTTTGATTCCAGGTGGGAATGCGGGGTGGGCCAGTGGCTGGGGAAATGGTGTGTGGGTGCTAGTGCTTACGCTCCCGTCTGCCACTTCCATGGGAATGTGGTCCTGGTGGTGCGGGCTCCCCCTTTTCTATCCTCTTCCTGACCAGAACTCCAGACTTTACAGGAAGTTGATTTTTAAGATGTTGGCAACTAATTAAAAGACATTTAAGCACCGTGGACCAGGTGAAGTGTGTTTGTTTAGACAGAGCTAAGTTCTGACTTAGATAACAGGTCTTCGTTGCCCTCTGGCAGTGGGGCTTGGTGGCAGCTGTCAGACTGCCACTTCTCTGGGTGATTCTGGGCACAGACGGCTTTGTCCAGAGAGTGGCATTGTATTTTTGCTTGGCGTGTATCTGTGAAGTTCACATGAGAGTGTATGATGCATGGTCTTGGAAAAGGATTACTATGGAAAAAAATTAGGTGCTCTTCTACACATGCTATAGAACAAAGGGATGACAGAATGTTTTTATTTTTTAAAAATATATTTTTATTGATTTCAGAGAGGGAGGGAGAAAGAAACATCAGTGATGAGAGAGAATCATTGGTCGGTTGCCTCCTGCACGCCTTCCACTGGGGATGGAGCCTGCAGCCCCCAGCATGTGACCTGATTGAAATAGAACCCAGGACCTTTTAGCCAACAAGCTGATGCTCTGTCCACTGAGCAACACCAGCCAGGGCCCATGCTTTTGTTTTTGACCAGGCTGCACATTTTCACAGAATGGAAGTCAGTGCATCTCCCTGACTGACTTTCCCATTTTGTCTTTTTCACTTTCCCACTCACTCTAGATGTGTAACAGCAGATTACAGATAAACAGGTCCCTGTTCTCCACCTTCAAGTCCACGAGGAATTAGTCACCTAGTCCCCCACCATTTTTCCTGAGGTTCCAGGTCCCTAGTTCCTACCCACTTTGGGAAAACTTCGTAGAGGTTGGTGTGGATGAGAGCTTAAAAATGGAGTTGCAAGAGAAAGCGTGCCCCAACAACATCTTGACCTGGAACCCTCAAAGCTCATAAACTGGCATTTGTCTGTTTCTTCCCCAGAATGAATCCCTGATTTCATCTTTGTTTGGAGTTAAGTTTTTAAAGCACTCTCCTCGACCCTCCCCTGGCTATTAAAACGCTTTAAATGTGTCAGGTGAGGAATACCAAGCACAGCTGTATCAGCCCGGTGTGTGTGTGGGGGGGGGGGGGGGGAGGGTGCGGCGCGGAACCAGACATCTGCCTGCTTTCAATTTGTGTTCAGATGCCCTGTGTGCACATTATGAATATAAAACTTCGGTACTGGTTTAGGTTCATGTTTCAAAGGTGAGTTTCAGTTGAGTGAAAAGCTAAATTTGGGGGTAGGATTTTTGCCAGGAAAATGGTGCAGAAAAGATGTACTTAAGTGTCCCTTTTAAAAAATTACTTGAACCCAATTCCTTGAACCCATTAAGGAAATTTATGATCCAGTAGTGGACTGTTTTGTTTTTCTCTTGCTGGCGCCCTATTTATCTTCTGTTTGGTTAGCATTTACATGTGAAAACAGTGTGAGGTATGCTGTCTTGATAACCTTTGGTACCAAGTTTCCATCAGGGACAGCCTTTAGTCTGCAGACACTGGTGGCGCTGTTGGTCTCAGGAATGTGTTCTCACCTGTGAACTGACAGCCAGGTTAAGATTTGCATGAAGGAAAGAAATTTCTCTAAATACCGTTTTCTTTATTAAATACTAGAGGCCCATTGCACAAAATTTGTGCATGGGTCGGGGTTCCCTCAGCCTAGCCTGCACCCTCTATAATCCGGGACCTCTCGGGGATGTTTGACTGCTGGTTTAGGCCCGATCCTTGCAGTACCACTGGCTCCTAACAGCTCACCTGCCTACCTGTTTGATCACCTCTAACTACTCTGCCTGTCTGCCTGATCACCCCTAATCTCTCTGCCTACCTGCCTGATCACCCCTAACTTTTCTGCCTGCCTAATTGCCCCTAACTGCTCTCCCCTGCCTGCCTGATTGCTCCTAATTGCTCTCCCCTGCTGGCCTGATTGCTCCTAACTGCTCTCTTGCCAGCCTGATCGCCCCAACTGTTCTCCCTGGCTGGCCTGATCACCCCTAACCGTATCTGCCTCACCCCCTGCCACTGTGGCTTTGTCCAGAAGGATGTCCAAAAGGATGTCTAGAAGACATCCAGTCTAATTAGCATATTACCCTTTTATTAGAATAGATGAGCATATTACTCTTTTATAAGTATAGATTTTATCTGATTAGGATGGAATCATTGGAAGCTGTGATTTCAAGGTCTTCTACCTTTGACATCCAATGAAAGCAGTTCTGATCCTTGGGAAAATTCTAAAGTTTAAAAATATTGCAACCAAAAATATTTGCCTGAGGAAATACCCCAATTCTAGGATCTTTTATTATGACTTGGCCTCTTGGGGTTGCTCCACCAGGAAAGCTCTTATGTTTACATTTTCCGGCCTCAGTCACATGGAAAAGTCCGAACTGGTTTCTGGGTTAGGAATGCTTTTTCTAGGAACGTGACGCTGGAGCCCAGCAGGATGAGAACAGGCATGAAGGTGAGCCACCGATCGGCCTGATGGGATGTGCTCCCTCTGGAACCTGATGGTCTAACCCTGGTTCTCGGGGGCTGTGTTCTGCCAGCGGAAACAGGGTTAGAGAGCGCCGTCTCCCTTTTAGAAAGGAAAAGACAACGGGTGTCACCGCAGCCCGGAAGCGCTCGGCTGGCTTCTCAAGGCCGGCTCCCGGACTGGCATCGGAGCTGTGCCGGCCATGCGGCTCAGCAGGCTGGGCTCCGCCTGCCTCTGCCAGCCTTCCTGGAAGAGCCCACAGTGCGGGTGTTCAGTGCCAACTCCCCACGCTGTTTGTTGGGGTAAGTCTCACCTGAGGATGTTTTCACCGCTGCCTTTCAGAGAGTGGGAGGGAAGGAGGGATGGGGGAGAGACGTTGATGTGAGGGAGAGACATCCACTGGTTGCCTCCTGCACACCTAACTGGGCGGGGAGCAAACCTGAGACCCAGGTAAGTGCCCTTGTCTGGGAATTGATCCTGAGACCTTCACCGGTGTAAACAGTTAATCGGCATTTACCAATCTGGCTTCACCTCCCCTCTCCTCTCCCCATTTTTGCTGGGTTATTTTAAATATTTTTAACTTAACCTGTTGTTTATTTTTAGTGTCCAGTCTCTTCTAGGACAGAAAGGGTGCAGTGAAAACGTACCATGTGCCCGCCTAGGCCCTTGGGTGGCCTGGAGCAGTCAGTCCCTCCGCAGGTTCTTAGCTGTTCCTCCAGGTCTGCGGGGCATCCAGGGGGCGGAGGCCCTGCCTCTGCTTCCTCCGCTGGCAGCCACACTGAGGGAGCTGAGGGGGGCGGGGAGAGAAGAAAGGTTAGCTCACCTGTCAGGCTCACATCTAGGACCTGGGACACAACAGCACCACTCCCCTCGTCATCCTCCTTAACTTCGTGTAAATGTAACCCTTTGAAATACTAAGAATGGTTCACTGAGTGCCTGTGAGCTTTCTGCCTGGGTCACTGTTTGTTAGAATTGTCCATATTGTAGCTGTACCATTTGAGAAGTGTAGGCATCTTGACATGCCTTCCTTAGGAAGAAGGGCTTTCTTAACCACAACAACCACTGCACAGAAATTTGGCATTGATTCAGTGTTACTTTAATGTTCGGTGTGAAGTCAGGTTTATCATTAGTTCAGTGATACCCTGCAGCTTTAAAAGCTGGTTTTCAGTGAAGGCTCGTGCATCGTGGTTAGCCTCCTTGGTCTAGAACAGTTCCCAGGCCTTTGTCATTCCTGACGGGGCCCTCTGAGGAGTCCCACACCCGCTGGCTGCAGAGGCCCTCAGTTCGGATGGGTCTGGTTGCTTGCTCATCGTTAAACCTTTGGCAGGAGTGTCACCCGGGGTGTCAGTGTGTCCCTGTGGATGTTAGGCTCACCCGCGCCATTGTGGCATTGACGTGTACCTTTTTCCTTTGTAATTAGGTGGCTTGTGGAGTGATACATTTGAGACAAGACTGTTTCTTCCCACAGTCTGCCGCTGGGTTTAGCATCTGTTGAGGATTCTGAAACAGTTATTGATGCATTACTGTAAAGCAAAAGCAGATACAGAATTTCATCTGTAAAAATTCCTGTGTCTGAAAGATAAGGCCTGTTAGAAGCCAGATAGTGCCTTTTGCAGCCTTTACCGTCTAGACCAGGTTCAGTCTCCCTGGTGTCTCCATTGTTTCTCTAGGGGTTAGTAGACTCGTAACCCAAACAAGGTCCAGACCGGTGGCTGCTTAAGTGCTTTACCCTGGCAGGCATGGCCAGGTAACGCCGTCTCGGTCGATGATAGACTGTATACCGACAGCGGTCCACCAGACAGCCCACTGTGCCGTGGGCAGTGCCAGCCAGGAGCGTCTGTGGTGACTGCAGAGACACAGTGCCTTTCTCAGAATCTATCCTGCCTGAAACGGCGCATGACTGGAATGATGCCTCCTCCCTCCCTCACTTTCTGAATTTGTTAATCGTTTGCTGGCGATGCATTGTTCTGAGTATTTTCTATAATAGTAGGTAGAGAAATTTAGTTAGATTCAGGTTGCTTTGTTTTACAAGAGTTCATACGATTTGGCCAAAACCGGTTTGGCTCGGTGGATAGAGCGTCGGCCTGCAAACTGAAAAGTTCGATTCCGGTCCAGGGCATGTACCTTGGTTGCGGGCACATCCCCAGTAGGGGGTGTGCAAGAGGCAGCTGATCGATGATTCTCATCGATGTTTCTAACTCTCCCTCTCTCTTCCTCTCTGTGAAAAAAAATAAAATATATCTTTTTTAAAAAAGAGAGAGAAAATTTGTTCTTGGTGGTGCGGGCACCGCCCCATCCCTTCTGAGGGCCCCGTCAGCCGTTCACAGAGGGGCTCAGCACTGGTGTGATCATTGCCGGGGCCAGCATTTGGCAGGTGCAGAGGGTGGCTTTCAATGGCGTCCTTCCTTCCTTCTGTGTTGATTGGCCAGTTTTTCTGTTTATTTTTACTTTTTAATGTGTATCTTTCTGGAAAGTGTTGAAAGGATGCTCCTCATCTTTACTTCGCAGAGGATGTTTCTGGGTTCCCTTAGCGGTCCTGTATATGTCCTCCATGTTATCATGTGTGAATTGGTAATAATGACCATGCCTCCCTCTTGGGTTTTGTGAGGCTGAGCTGAGCATGTAGTGTAAAAAGGTGCCTGGCACTAATGCTGGTAATAAGTTATTAACGTGACTTTGTCGTGGGGCACATTTAACTCCCCGGGTAGAGTGGGAGGAGAAGGGAGGAGTTCTTCCTAGGTCCACGCCAGCACAACGCTTGGACTTGTCTGGAGGGAGCCGAGAGGAAGTGCGCTTGCCGCCCCGCCCTGTCCTGACCCTGGAGGTGACCGTGGGACAGAACGCACTGCGCGAAGAGGCCTGCGCTGTCCCTGCACTGAGGGGGGCGTGACGCTCGCCGTGGTGACGTCGGAACATGTTCTGAAGCGGAGTTAGTATAGGGAAGGGCAGTGGGCCCGCCAGACCCGGTGGTCGGGATGGATGATGGCGTCAGGCCAGACTTTTACTGCGTCTCTGAACAAGGGCACTGACTTGCCTCTCAGTGTCCACACGCCCTGAGCAGGGCCGTGAGCGATGCTGACATTTCAGTGGGGAGGAGGTCCCTATTCCTGGGCCAGCCGCCTGCCACCTCTGACTGTTTACTGAGCCCACTGTGCATGCTGAGGGCAGTGTTTCCCAAAGTGTGGTATGCGTACCCCCAGGGGCACGGGAAGAGTTTGGTGGGGGTATGCGTCACACCGTGCTTAGATGCGCCTAATTCTATGTTCTCATGAGTAAGAGGGGTACTCGGCGTTACCAAAATTATAGAAGGGGTACACATATGTTAAAAGTTTGGGAAACACTGCGAAAAAGTGGGCAGTGTCACACTGTCCTCCAGGTGCTTAGTCCTTAGTGTTTGGTTCACTTACTGAACAAGCATTTGCGCAGCGGCGCTGTGCAGGAGTGTCCCTGACGCAGACCACATCAGTGACCAGCACGGACCAGGCCTGGCTTCGGGGAGAGGAGGCGACACAAGCGAGTTTCATAGTGAGTGAGACGGTGCTGAGGGCCACGGACAAACATGAAGCAGGTGAGGAGGAAGCGGGTGGTTAGGAAAGTTACTTTGAGCAAAGCTTTAAATGGGGAACCAGTGTGGGAAAGCTGCGAGTGGACTTTGCATAGGAAACCAGCAGCCGTGGCCAGGCCCTGAGGGGTTCGATGCTGTGCGCACCGGGAGCGAGTGGCAGCTCGCCGGGCCGGTTGATGCCCCTGTGGCCAGGGCCGAGCCTTTGGGTGCAGGTTAGGAGGCTGGCAGTTAGCACTGGGTGAGGGGGTGGAGATTGGGCCAGGGTGCTGCAATAGTCTGACTGGATATGTTGGGGTAACGTCAGCAGCCTAAGTAAGGACTGACTGTGTGTGGGTGAGAGGACAGCAAGCTTTCCAGGACGACTTCGGCTTGAGCCACAGTGAGGATGGAGTTGCCGTTTTCTGAGAGGAGAGCGGTCTAAGGGGTGGGGCAGCATTACTTATCCTCACAAACCCATCATTCAGTGAGAACAGCGGCCCATAGATTTCACTGTGAGGACTCGGTCTGTGACCACACTCCAGCTCTTGTCACCTGACGTCTCGGGGCTGTGGAGTGAGCATGAGGAGGACCGGGTGGTGCACGCACTCAGCTCATGTAACGGCCAGGCGTCAGGAGACTGAGACTTGTCTTTTCACCCAGAGAGGAAGGGCAGCGTCCGAGAGCCTGGTCCGAGCTGACTCTTCGAGGCGCTCGGCCTTTGGATTTTCTTCCCTAGGAAGCCTGGACTACTACTGCTTTTTTTTCTTAGTCTCTTCACTTTTCTGCATCCCTCCATCCATTTACACATGACCATACATAAACGCCCTCGTTGCATTTCGCCGTGTGCTATGTGTAGTCTGTTTTGTTCACTGTGTCCTGTGTGCTGAAGGTAGGGTTGTGTGGTGACGGAGGCAGCCGCTGTCGAGACAGATGCAAGTGCCACTGCTGTCGTGAGCAGACACACCTCACCTGGTTCAGTCTTCTCATCTGTAAAACGGTCATCGTAACTGAATCACCCCCGATGTCCTGAGGACTGAGGTGGTGCACACAGCACTAGGCCAGTGCCTGCAGGGTGGCCGCTTAGGGCAGGAAGTCTGAGGTTTTAATTTTTCATGCCCATTATTTAGAACATCTTTGGTTACCGGTTTTTTATGTGAAGAGTGCTGATCCTCTTGAATTCTTCCCATGAAGAGTTAACATAGCTGCTTAGTCATTGGGATCATGTGATGCGCTATCAGTGTGCTCTGATATTTCATCTCTAAAAAAAACAGGTTATTGGAGTTTGCTCCACATTTGTGATCCAGTATCACCGCATAAAAGGAGCTTCAGAGTTGGCCCCATGTATAGCCATATGGCCTTCTTTCGCTGAGACGCCTTTAAAAAGCAGCAAGCCAAACTTCTCATCAACAGAAGCAGGTTAAAATGGGCAGGCATATCTTGGAGAATGTGTATATGTGTGTGAAATAGTAAATCTGGTGGTTTATGAACTTTGAGGTGAATACATTTTATTTGAAGAAATGGTTTTCTTGGGATGTGGGGACTGAAATCCTCAGGATACAGTTTGTTCCTGCACTTCTTGAAGGGTTTCTTAGGTTTCTTGGCTGCTCTTCCCAACCTGAGGAGCTGAGGCGGGAGGGACAAGGGAAATGTTTTGTCAAAGAGATGTTAGGACAGACTCTTCAGACGTAGGGACTTCCCTCCTGCGGTTGCATGTTCTCTGCTGCATTTGTGATGTAAGATGGGTTGGAATCACACCAGTTGCGTTAGGGGCGCTCGTTTTGCTCTAGTGTCACTCCTGACCACTGCCACGTCAGAGTGAGCCGAGGGCGAGGAGGGTCTCGCTGAGCACGTACATCCTGGTCCCAAGCACCAGCCGGATTGGCTTTGCTGGGCCTCACATCAGAGCACGGAAGTGAAAACGTCCGTAAGCGGAATTCTGTACCCACTTAATTGTTCTTGGTGTTTTATTTGAGTAAGTGGATTAAGTGGGAACTGATAGTTGGTGAGTGGTTGGGAGCCTCTTAAATATTTGTGAGAACTGTGTATTTAATATGTTATCTGTCTAGTTCTTCTTATCTAAACGAGGACCCTCATATTCCTGGCGTGCATTGACAGTTCCCTTTGGAAGAACCCGGTGACCATCACTAATAGCTTTACAAGCTGAAGACAGTGACGTTAATTGAGCACCTGCCTGTTGCGTGGGCGCACTGTGTGCTGGGACATGTTGATTATCCCTCATTAAGCCCTCAGGAGCGAGGTGCTGGTTTTATTCCACAGGGAGACCGGGGAGGCTCAGGAAGCTGGGAAATGATAGAGCACGGACCCCAGCCCTGCGGGCCCTGCTCCCCCAGGCCGGCTGCTCACGGAAGTTCTCAGGGCGCACAGCCCTTCGGGAGCCGCTGGTGTCGCGGATTCTTGTCGTGGGTCACAGATGGAAGGACTGGCAAGCCTGTGGGCCGGGCTGCTCTGGGCGGTGTGGTTTTTAAAGCCACCTCCCAACTAGGTGTTCTGTCACTGGATGGCCACTGGACTCTGGCCTCGCCCAGCCCGTGTGCCTCAACGATGTATTCTGGCTGGAGCCTGAGGCCCTTGCTCTCTGACTGGCCTTAAGACAGTGGCTTTCTTTGTCGAGGGGGGGACACACGTCCTGGATTTTACAGATTGTCCTAGAACAGTACCCTAGTTCGGAAGGTAAACTAAATGGCTGACCTAGATATTAGAAGAAAGGTGTAGGATTTGGTCGTTATTTCTAATTATAAGTGGAAGGAGTTCAGTAGCTGACTTAAATGTCTTGCCTGTTTTCCTAGTTGTTCAGACATAGCAGGTGTGTGTGTTTCTTCGGTTTCCTCTCTGGGAAGGAGGCCTTGTGGTGGGGAGGAGACTGCTGGTTCAGAACATCCCTGTGCTCAAGGTCTAGCTCATTCTGCTCTGTCCATGGCCACTAGGGGACCATTGCTTTATACTTTCTACAAATACCCCTCTCGCTATAGAAATAACTTTTCTTAAAAATGTACTATCAGTGAACCACTCCCAGTACTGTACCTGCTGTCCCACAGTCTCACTGGAGGTTTACTGCAACTGTGAACCAGCTTAGTCCAAGAAATTAGAAACAGAACAAATACAAAAGCTTCGTTTTTTAGCTGAAGAAAACATTTTTCCACGTGCATTCTTTTCTAAAAATAAAAGAATGCTGGATAGTGTTCACTGTAGAGTTGCCCCTCCGTAGCCACAGGTTTTGCATTTGCAGATTGAACCAAAAGCAAATCAAACATATTTTTGGGAGGAAAAAAAATGCCAGAAAGTTCCAAAAGCAAAACTTGGGTCAGCCACACTAGACCTCACCCAGGAGAAAGCAGTGACATGGGCGCTCCCTGCCGGAGCCGGAGCCGGAGCCAGTGCCGGTGGGGCTGTGTGCTGGCGGGTTGGGGGAGCGGAGGGGAGCCTGGAACCAGCTCCCCCGCCCCCTATCTAGGGGCAGCTGTTAGAGAAATAAATGGTTGCTGCTTTAAAAAGGAGAGAAAAAACATGTAGAACTGACATTGTCTATTTTATTTGGAGTCACTTTTAAGGATTGCACAATTTACCTCCTAAAGTTCTGAAGTTCAGAATGTGAAATATTAAGGATTCTCTATGTTTTCAACTAAATTGACCTATTTTTGGTTTTGTTTTTCCCTTTTCAGTCTTTACCAGGTCCTTGTCTCTGGAAGTTTTTGTTTAAATTGGAAAAGTCTTAAGCCGCCCACGGACCTGTGTGGTCCCCGGGGATGTCGGCAGTGGCGGGTGAAGAGTGGAAGCCTAGGCAGGAAGTGGACGCGGCCACTGGCTCCGACTCCCACTCCGTCCTCTCCCATGGGCAGGCTGCTCTGGCTGCGGCTCCAGAGCCGTCAGCGGTGAGACCGCGCCTCTGGGAGCCGGAGTCTGGCATCATCAGGGAGCAGCCTGAGCCCGGCCTGTGCTGACCCCGCAGCTGCTGACAGGCGGTCCTGATAGCGGCGGCATGGCGACGGGAAGGACGTGCTTGTTTTGTGTCTAAGAGAAGGCTGCTGCGGCTGCTGCTGCAGCACCCCCTGCACCCTTCCCTGCACCCTTCCAACAGAACCCACTCTGGTGCTTGTCCCTTCCTGGAAGCACAGGTCTGCTGCTGCCCTCTGACCAGTGAGCTGGGCTGCTCTGTGTGGAAACCAGGCCAGGGGGCAGGGGGAGCTCGGGGGGCAGGTTCGCTGGCCACAGCAGTTCTCCCTCTCCGTGCGGACCTGATCCTGTTTCCCAATATTGGTCATCTGATTAGACTCTATGAAAAGTTAGGTGCTTCTTTCTAAAAATGATCAAATACCTTTTTAAAAACCAGGAAGTCCTTGTCGGTGGAAGAGTGACTCGGGACGCTGCCTGCCTCAGGGTTTGCACTGGGAATCCCGCTCTGGCTGCGCTGGGCTCTGCCTCGGCCCAGTCCTCACTGACACTGACTCTGGGAGGAAGGATTTCCACCACTCCCTTTGGGTCATGATCGCAGTGCCTCACGCTTAACGCAGCGTCAGTCTGGGACGCAGGCGATGGCTCTCTGGGCAGATGCATGAACGAGGCCCGTGAGCCTAATCCGGCAGGGGTCTCACCGCCTGCTTCCCGGGGTCAGTACTGGGTCTATGGAGAGCAGTTCTTAAAAGAGGTAGCTTTAGTATCATTTATAGGCCTTCAGTGTGCTGCTTATTTTTAAAGAAAAATGCCTAGATTCACCAAGAACGTGCTTTGCAGAGAAGAACGTTTCACTCAGCTTGCTGCATCACGTGGAAGGCAGGGTTTGTTTATTTTTCTTTTTGAAGGTAGAGTTTGAACGACAATGTTCTTCATGTTGATCTGTAGGCTACCATGACAATTAACTTTGAAGATTCAGAATTTATCTCTTTTCCAGGAGAAAAACCATCAAATCTGTAAAATTGATTTTAAGTACATTTCAATGTGTTTTGCAGAGTGATTTTCTTAATCCAGATAGAAAAATACCTGCCTCACTGACTGAAGATGATTGACAGATGTCTGTTTTGTTGAGATTTGGAAGATATAATAAAAATTGAATTATTTTTCAGTCTTCCAGGAAACTCTCTCCTCTTCCTCCTCTCCCTGCTTTCTATATCTTTCAACAGGAAAGCATTAAAAGAAAAAAACAAAAACACTCAACAAATTCAAACCTTTGTCGGTGCTCTTGTCTGCTCAGAGGTTTTCTTGGAAATAATTGTCTGATGAAGAGGAAGGAAAGGAGATGGCCTTGAACTTTTTAAATCATTCAGTGTCTTCTGCTATCAGAGAATAAAATTTGGGTTATTTTTGAGTTTTATGTTCTTTGTGTGTGTGTGGCGTGCCTTTCCCCCCTTTAGAGCAGGAGTCGCCTCAGTGTCTAGATTCCCGTGTATCATTGGCACAGATGGACGTGTTCAGTAGGAGTCGGGGAACGCTTTATAGGTTTGCACAGACTAAGCGGTGCTTTCTTCCTATTTGGGGAGATGACACCTGGCACGTTCACCTGTCTGCTCTCTCCAGGGACTTCCTGGCTGCCATGTTTCTCTGGGGATTTATAGTATTTGAAGGTTCATTTTGATGCCCCTTATGAATAATTAGTGTTTTTTCCCTTTTAAGGTGCTTTAAGATCTTGGTGCCTGTTCCAGTCTGAGACACCATAGTAAGAACAAAAGGGCAGTGTCACGGCCAACAGCTCTTAGTTGCTAGAGAGATTAGGCCATTTAATTATGAGGTCAATTAATTTATTCTTAGTTCAAAATGATTAATTTTCACTGACTTTTAATATCAGCTGTGATGGTATGGATTGCTCTTTCCTGTGGAAATGAAATATATTTTCAGGTTTTTTTCTTTTTGTACAGAATGCCTTGTTGCGCCGTTTTGTTAGACTGAACATTTCCTCACGCTTGGTGAGCACTTCCTCTAATTCAACCTTTGTCTTTTGTCTTTGCTGCCTTGCAGGGTTGGTACAGTAGGCTTCACTAGACTTAGCTGCAACTCAGAGTCTCTCCTCCCGCACCCGAGCAAATGCTGACGGTCTTGTGAGAGTGGATTAAGAGTACGCGCTAAGTTCTCAATCCCCATTACGAAGCGGAGGACAATTAAACTGTCTCCTGCCACGTTTATCACACCACTACCATCAAGACAGCAAACCAAAGGACAAAGACTGGCCTGCCTGTGGCCCTGTAGTCCAGTTCACGTTCCGTTTACGGCCCTGGCTGGGCCACTAATGAGTAAATAAAAGGCGGACGCTTCTGTTATTGGACACCGTGGTTCCCAAAGTTCCCAAAATGAGGGCTGTGCTGGAGACGGCAGACATTGCCATCGTGGCCCTGTACTTTGTCCTGGTCCTGTGCATTGGTTTCTTTGCCATGTGGAAGTCTAATAGGAGCACCGTGAGTGGGTACTTCCTGGCGGGGCGCTCCATGACCTGGGTAGCGATCGGGGCCTCTCTGTTTGTGAGCAACATTGGGAGTGAGCACTTCATTGGGCTGGCGGGATCTGGAGCTGCGAGTGGATTTGCAGTCGGTGCCTGGGAATTCAATGCCTTACTGCTGTTGCAACTGCTGGGATGGGTTTTCGTCCCGATTTACATCCGGTCGGGGGTGTACACCATGCCGGAGTACTTGTCCAAGCGGTTCGGTGGCCATAGGATTCAGGTCTATTTCGCAGCCTTGTCTCTGATCCTCTATATCTTCACCAAGCTCTCTGTGGATCTGTACTCCGGCGCCCTCTTCATCCAGGAGTCTCTGGGCTGGAACCTGTATGTGTCCGTCATCCTGCTCATTGGCATGACCGCCTTGCTGACCGTCACTGGAGGCCTGGTCGCGGTCATCTACACAGACACGCTGCAGGCGCTGCTCATGATCGTTGGGGCGCTCACACTCATGGTCATCAGCATGATGGAGGTTGGCGGGTTTGAGGAAGTTAAAAGAAGATACATGCTGGCCTCACCCAACGTCACTTCCATCTTGCTGACCTACAACCTTTCCAACACCAATTCCTGTAAAGTCCACCCTAAGAAAAACGCCCTGAAAATGTTGCGGGGTCCGACGGACGAAGACGTGCCTTGGCCTGGATTCCTCCTCGGGCAGACCCCGGCCTCCGTGTGGTACTGGTGCGCCGACCAGGTCATCGTGCAGAGGGTGCTGGCCGCCAAGAACATCGCGCACGCCAAAGGCTCCACGCTGATGGCCGGCTTCCTCAAGCTGCTGCCCATGTTCATCATCGTGGTCCCCGGCATGATTTCCAGGATACTGTTCGCCGACGACATAGCTTGCATCAACCCGGAGCACTGCATGCAGGTGTGCGGGAGCAGGGCCGGCTGCTCCAACATCGCGTACCCGCGCCTGGTGATGAAGCTGGTCCCCGTGGGCCTCCGCGGCCTGATGATGGCGGTGATGATCGCGGCTCTGATGAGCGACTTGGACTCCATCTTCAACAGCGCCAGCACCATCTTCACCCTGGACGTGTACAAGCTCGTCCGCAAGAACGCCAGCTCCCGGGAGCTGATGATCGTGGGCAGGGTCTTCGTGGCTTTCATGGTGGCCATCAGCATCGCCTGGGTGCCCATCATCGTGGAGATGCAAGGCGGCCAGATGTACCTGTACATCCAGGAGGTGGCCGATTACCTGACTCCCCCCGTGGCGGCCCTGTTCCTTCTGGCCATCTTCTGGAAGCGCTGCAACGAGCAAGGGGCTTTCTACGGCGGAGTGGCTGGCTTTGTCCTCGGGGCGGTGCGCTTAATCCTGGCCTTCACCTACCGGGCCCCGGAGTGCGACCAGCCCGACAACAGGCCGGGCTTCATCAAGGACATTCACTACATGTACGTGGCCACGGTGCTGTTTTGGGTCACTGGACTCATTACTGTGATTGTCAGCCTTCTCACGGCACCTCCCACGAAGGAGCAAATCCGTACCACCACCTTCTGGTCTAAGAAGAGCCTGGTGGCGGAGGAGAGCTGCTCCCTGAAAGACGAGCCCTACAAAATGCAGGAGAAGAGCATCCTGAGGTGCAGTGAGAACAGCGAGCCCATCGAGCACATCATTCCCAACGGGAAGTCGGAAGATAGCATTAAGGGCCTTCAGCAGGAAGATGTCAATCTCCTGGGGACCTGCAGAGAGGAGGGCCCCCCCGTGGCTTCCTTAGGCCACTCAGAGGCAGAAACCCCAGTGGATGCTTACTCCAACGGGCAGGCCGCTCTCATGGGGGAAAAGGAGAGAGAGAAAGAAGTAGAGGATGCAGGTCGCTGCTGCAAGTTAATAGATTGGTTCTGTGGCTTTAAAAGTAAGAGCCTCAGCAAGAGGAGCCTCAGAGACCTGATGGAGGAGGAGGCCGTCTGTTTACAGATGCTGGAAGAGCCTCCACATATTAAGCTAATACTGAACATTGGGCTTTTTGCTGTGTGTTCACTTGGAATTTTCATGTTTGTTTATTTTTCCTTATGAACTTTTAAGGATATGGTGAGACAGTAACAAGAAAATACTGGTCTTTGGGGGGAAAAAAAAACAACTTACGTAACTGTTGCATCTTTCAGGCATTGTTTACGCTGTAGGTTTTAGCCAATTTTTACTTAGCAGAACATCATCTGTTTGCAAGACTTTATTTCTCCAGAGACGGATGAAAGTAAATTTTCAACCTAAATGAAGCAAAGCTTGTTTAATAGACTGAATTGTGCAAATGTGGTTTAAAGTTTTTCATACCAAAGTAAGACCAATTATTCTCACAGAACAAGTAGAGCAGATACAAGCCGTCAAGAGAAAGTGAACTGTCTGCACTGCCAGTTCTTGGTAGGTCTTAACCGGAAGAAGACTTGCTCATTTCCCAGTTTCTCCTGTCTCTACAACCCCACTACCAGTTTTTAAAAAGCTGCACTTGTAGACATTGTATAATCAATGATGTACTGGAAATCTAACCCCTGTGCTAGTGAGTTACTTGTTTCAGGACAAGTCAGTCAGTTGCCAGGTTCATTTGGTTAGCATGAGCCTGTGGATTTGATTGTCAAAAGGAAGGAAAGGATCTTTCTGTGGCTGTTCTGCTACCACCGGTACTTGCTCAGTTTCTTTTCCCCACTTTGAATTTTAGGGAACCATACTCAGAGGACCACCAAGTCTGTCTGCATATGAAGTTCTATGTCATTATTGCATTTTTAAGTGGTTATGGGGGAAGATGAAGTAAACGTTGCTGATGACCTCCACATTCGTTGGCCAAATTCAGGTGGTTCCTGTTGTTGGGAATTGTGCAGCCCCTGAGCAGTGTTTGATCAGCGTGTGCTAAGCAGGCGATTGCTTGTACTCCACTCCTTCTCTAGGCGTGTTCTTGGCGTTTGGTGACATTCTTTCCTAGCCAGATGCCTTCCCAAGTAGATCCAGTGGGAAGTTATGTTCAGAAACTGGAAGAAAAGTTGACACTGCCTTGGTGCCGGGTTGTCCCGCTTGATCAGATCACTGATACACTGAGGCTGTCTAGAGGGAAAATTTAATTCTGAGATCATACTGCATTCTTGATAAGTGTTTTTCTTGATACACCTTTTCAAAAGTCTGACCATCCGTACCCGACCTATACATTTTTGCTTAAAAAGTTAAGTGACTTAGAGCATGGAAGATGTTTGAATGCAAACTGGCCATGAGGGACAGGACACTCGGTGCATGCTTTGCCGTAGGTAGTTTGTCAGTAGAGTCCTCACAGGATGGACAGCATGTGTGCGTGCTGTGGGCAGGAGCTCCTGGTTTCGTAGCGTGTCTCCCAGAGGCTTACAGGACCTGTGTGATCATAGGACCCTTTCTCGGGACTTGGCTTGGCTCACGGTTGCAGCCTCCGTAGGTGGGCATCGGCCCCACGGGGACAAGGTGACAGGAGGCGTCAGAGGGGCTCTGCAGGCTCTGGGTTCTTTGTGCAGCCCCGTCCCCTCCCTGCTCCGTGACAGGAAGGACACTGCCTGTGTGGCTACTTTCTTTGACCTTTCTGTACTCTCTGGCACTTTTTAAATCGCATGGTTTTATTAAACTTATATTTAGGCAAATTATTACTTTTTTAGGTACTTTCGTAGGTTTTGAATCAAAACTCAGTCCTAATGACATTAACTATTTTGTATTCTATAAACCAGTTGCATTAATGATGGGCTTGATTGGTCCAGAGTTGATTTAGAAATGATCGGGAAGCTCAGTGTCTTCCCACCACCGGGAGGCTTTGTGATGGACTGAGGCTATAGCCGAGAAAGTACTTCCTCTGTGAATAGCATGGTTGTTGAGAGCTTACAGTGCCTTGTAGAATTTTTTCTCAATTTCATTTCTAAGGTTTATAAGTTGGGGGCCAAATAAATAGGGAGGCTGAGGCCGTGATGTCCAAGGTTATTTCCACCTCCACTGGAAGGACAACCAGGTGTCCAGCTCTGGACTCGTGGTTTGTTCATGGCTCGTCCTTTTCTCAAAGGAAGTTCCTCCTCTGAGATAGCCTTCCACATCTGAGAAATGCCAGGATCTTGGACTTTTCACAATGCCACTCAGTTGAGGAATTAGCACTTCCTTTGACTCCATTGCTGGTAGCTCAGCAGCGAGGACCACCGTACTGGCTGGCAGCCTTCTCACCCTGAGTAGGTGGTGTTTGTGTAGACTCCCCTTTATTTTATGTCGAGCCCTCACTTTTGGATTGTTAGGGTTCCCCTGCCTTCTCTGCTGTTGTCTTAGTATAATAGTCAATGCATCATCTGTGTCTCTTCGTGTGTGTATAGCAGTAGGTCAAGTTTAGAGTATAAAGCCTGTACATAGGAATGACTATTAGCATACCATTAGGGTTGTTTGTTCTTTGCAGTGTAAACACCACTTTGTTTAGACTGAAGGCCCTGCTGCTTCCCAGCAGTAGATAAGGTGCTTGTTTGAAGGATGCGGATTGCTGAGAGCTGCTTCATTCAGGGGTCATGTCTCAGTCTAAGTTCATTAGAATGGTTGTTCATGGAATGCCATGTGGTCTGTCTTAAGCTAGTGAAAATGTTCACCCTTCACACTAACTAAATGAGTCCTAAATGGTATTAATCTCTCTATATAAACATGTATATATTTTTATATTGGCTCAAGCTAAGGTTCAGAATTGACTATGAGGAATAGTGACTAAGATAGTTGAGAGTCAAAATGAGGAGGGCACCGGTCTTCAAAGGGGAGGAGAGCTAGTGGAACCTGCGGTTAATGGCGGCCCCAGGGCTTGATTTGTCCTTTAGGCCGTCTTAGTCTCAAGGTCTGATGAGAGAGCTCATTACTCTGGTTTGCAGAATAACTAGTTGTGGGACCTCTGATTCCTCTGGTCATCTGAGAGCATTTTGTCCTGCCAGCCGAGGTGTAAGCAGCTTTAGCAACAAACACCCGAGCCCGTCTCCCGGCTCCTCTCTCCTGTGCGGTCATCCCGCCGTCTCTGCGCCAGAGAGGCACGAGCTCAGCAGCGCTGTGTCCTGGGCCGGATCCCAGACCCCAGCTCCAACACGTCCTGCTCCCTGGCTCCGAGGGCCACTGTCTGTGCTGAGAGGAGAGGCTGCAGTAGCCATGGCTGTTAGCGATGGCCGCTCCTGTGGTGAGCAGGGAGGGACCCAGCACCCTGTGGAAAGGCTGGTAACAGCTCTAGCTGAGGCGGAGGGGAGGGGAAGCTGCGGTGTGTCCTGGCTCTGGGGGCCAAGTCCCCGCTGTTCCAGGCACTCCATTGCTCCTCCCTCTTCTGGGCGTGGGGATCCCCACCCCCACCCCCCGGAGTAACATTTGATGTAGGTGATGAGTTAGTCTCATTTTGACCACCCCGCAGAGTGGCTGTATTACCAGCCATTGGAAGAGCAGGCCGTCAGGGTTCCCGCTGGGAGTATCCGCTTACCGCTGTCCTATCCGTTACTCCTCTCTGCATCGCCATCTGAGATGCGGCGACTGGCAAGGACCACATGGCACCGGCAGTGACATCTCCCCATGCCCAGGCTTGGGTTGAGAGGTGTAGCTAGACCATTCCTGCCAATCATGTGACTAAGAGACTTGCCAGGACAGAACCCTCCGGAGGAGTCAGGAGAACCTCAGTGCGGAGCTGCGAAGCACCTGGAGGTGCCGTTTGCAGGCCGGTGAGGACAGACATGAGCTTCTGAGCGTGTAGGATCACAGTCCTGATTCTCAGCATCTTGACTCTCAGCCATTTTACCCCTCCCCGTACAGCTTAGGGCCCCAGTAAGTAAGATACAGCCTGTTCAGCCCGCTTTGATGTTAGGTGTTGAAAAATGAGTTTATTAAAATAGTTGAGGTTAAAATGACTAACATTTGAATGGTTTTAGGCTTCAGTATTCATAAGGTTTTTTATTCGCCAAGTGTTAATGTTTAATCATTTCAGTGTTGAAGACTTGACTAGTAAGGGTGCATTTGTGTTTGCGAGAATCCCCACCCACCCTCCAAAGAGAGACACCCCCCCTCCAGAGAGACCCCCCCTCCAGATGAGACCCCCCCTCCAGAGAGACACCCACCCCCCCTCCAGAGAGACCCACCCCCCCTCCAGAGAGACACCCACCCCCCTCCAGAGAGACACCCACCCCCCTCCAGAGAGAGACCACCCCCCTCCAGAGAGAGACCACCCCCCTCCAGAGAGACACCCATCCCCCTCCAGAGAGACACCCCCCTCCAGAGAGAGACCCACCCCCCTCCAAAGAGACACCCACCCCCCTCCAGAGAGACACCCACCCCCCTTCCAGAGAGATACCCACCCCCCCTCCAGAGAGACTGGTCTTCTCCCCGATTTCTCCTCCTTCAGATGCTTCAGTTCTTCCCCTAGGCTTGGCCTCTTGGTTCATTTCCAGGATGATCGCTATGCTGTGCAAAAGCGCTGCTCTTAAGTGTGAAAACTTGTATCCAAGTAATGATTCATTAACTATAGATGTGTCTAAAAACGCCACATTTCTATTAGCTTAACCTGTTAATTCTTAAGAATGATTTTCTCAGAGTTCGTGTTCACGAATAATAAAAGCCCTAATTCAGGATTTTATTCTCAAAAAATTAGGGAGACAGCAGTAATTAAATTCACGAGACCTTTTGAAATGGCTGCCACAGTGCAGAGAGGAACGGTGTATTGAGGCCAAAAAGCCTTGCCCTTGCATTAGTTAAAGTTGGAGTAGCAGTTGGCATCTAGAGAAACCCTTTGTACTGGTTAGGTGTGAAGGTGGACTGCACGAGCAGTGATCTCGGTCCCTACACTTGGTTAGACTTGGTTGACTCCGCCCCTTCTCCTCCATTCAAGTCCCGTCTCTGGGTGGGCGCGCTGCTCGCCTGCCTCGCTGTCGGAAGACTGATGTTCAGCCACCTTTGCTCATCGCACAGCACTTGCCTAAGGTCCCGATAATTCCAGGCGTGGCCAGCGCTGGGTGCCACACTCGCTGCACTTACTCGTTTTCACCTGAGCTTCTCCCTCCACGGCGGGAAGCAGGCTTTCCACTGCTCACTGATTGCCGAAGGCATGCGGAGGCATCTGTTCTGCTTCCCATCTCAAACCCTTTCTGAAAGGCAGATTGCGTTTTCGGTGCTGGGTTAGACATTCCGTTCATGTGCTGACAGCCTTGACCCTGGGCATGCAGTCTTTTGTTCAGAAGTAAACAGCGTGGTGTGTCTGTCACTCCTCAGCGAACCTGACTGTTAGGGGAGCCCATACTCGGAAGCTGTTGACGTAACCATGAGCCTCCCTCGGCAATGACTTCCGTTTGTGGTGGTTGCGGGGTCGTACAGCGGCTTGAAGACAGATGCCAGAATAAACGCACTGGAGAGCAAGGCCAGACAAGCCCAGTGGTCTCGGCCTCCAGCAGCGGCGGCAGTGGCTTTGCTGTCCTAGAAAAGCGCTGTGACTGTTGCCATGACATCCCCGCCCACCTCCAGTTCAAGACGTTTGCAGTCAGGAGCTTATAAGTAAGGGAAATACATGTTTTAGTGACTTTGGCAATAGCACACGTTTCCATAGATGACCACAGCCTTATGGGAGCCTGGCTTATCGGGAAATTCACCTCACTGCCCTCGTGCTGTGGATAAAGGCATGGTTCTTTTTTGTTAATGGCCTCTGGACTAACTAGTCTGGATACTTTTCCAGTATATCAGTGCAGCCTAGACTTCTTTAAGCGGAATGTTCTTTAATAGCTGGCTTTTTTGTTGTCAGAGTTGGAAACAAATTAAACTCGTTGCTGTTACTGAAATCCCAGATTGTCACAGGCCGTCTAGAGTGCGTCTGTGACCGAATCCGCTCTGAGCTTTGCATTGTGACTAGTGCCTTCTGGTTCAGTGCTGACTGCCAGTTTACACCTTCCCTTTTCCTGATCAAAACTGGTTAGTTTCTCTGTTTAAACTGTGTTATTTATAGCTTTAGTGAGGGGAGTAAAATACATTTATATTTACGTACCTTTATGCAGCCTTTATTTAGGTTCAAGGAAACCAGGTAGCTCCAATTGCTGTTGCAGCTTAAATGTTATTTAATGTACATGCTTATTTCCTTAATTAAAAAGTAAGGTTACTTATATTAATTTTGTGAGTATGTCTTAACTTTATCATTATCCAGTATAGGTTTGATAGATGTATCTGAGAACCTGTATGTGACAGCAATTTCACATTCCATGATAGGGAAAAGGGCAAAGACCCATAGAAAGCACAAAATCCTGCCCACACGTGTGTCTCCACATGTAGAAAGCACAAGAGTAACGGTACTCAGTATCCCACAAGTGCCAGCCATGGAACCCGGTTTGGGGTTGGAATGGGACCCCAGTGCTGAAAGCCCTAGACAATGACATGTGGGTCCAAAGGAGAAGCAGCTCAGCGGTAGTCTGAGGAGGCTGGTGTTTCCTTGGTGGAGGGAGGGCACAGATGGCAATGGTGCTGCAGTTCACTTGAGGGTCACCAGCTACAGTGGGGCTGTGGGCTCTTCCCACAATCGGGGAGCAAAGGAACAAGGACAGAGTTGGTTTTGGTGGGTGGGACGGTTTGACAAACTTGTGTGTAGAGCTATTGGAGGCTGGATGGTTTGTTTATTTTAATCTTAAAGCTTAAGGATATTTAATAGCGCCCCATCAATAGCGCCCTGAAATAAGGAGAAATTCCATGTTTTAACAGGGGCAGCTGCTACCAGCACTAAAGCAATTCTGAGACTGACCACTGAGCTCCTTTGCTTTTCACAGTGGCTGTGGAATCAGCAGGATTCCTGTGCCTATCCCATTGTCTGCTGCCAGACCAGATGAGATGGAATCTGTGAATGAGTATGTTTGGTTCTGCTTGGCATTGTTATCTTACCCTCACTTTCTCTGCCTGAATAGTTCCTGTTTATGAAGAGTGATAAGGAGCCCGGCTGGCATGGCTCTGGCTGAGGGTTGACTTAGGAACCTGGAGGTCAGAGTTCCTGATCAGGGCACAGGCCTGGGTTGTGAGCTTGAGCCCCAGTGTAGGGTATGCAGGAAGCAGCTGACCCATGATTCATCATTGATGTTTCTCTCTCTCTCCACCTCTGAAATCAATAAGAATATTTAAAAAAAGGAAAAAAAAAAAAAAGAGAAAAAAGAATGAACAAGGCTATCTAGAAGGGAAAGCCTCAGGCTCTGGCTGAGAGAGGGAGGGAGCACCAGGAAGGCAGGGCAGGACGGGTCTGAGGAGCAGCAGCCGGTGGCCAGGCCGGGCAGCCAGGCCCTCGGAGTCTCTTCTTGCAGAATGTGCTCTGCACCATTTCATGTTGCTTTTCAATGCAGACGTGTGTGAGAACTTAATGCTGTGCAAGATTCTTTTGTCAGAATACCTTTTGTTTATACTTCCATGAAGATTGCTTTAATTCGTCTAGGTGAAGGAGGCCTCGCCGTGTAAATATGTATCATAGAAATTCCTGATTCACTGTGAGATCTCTAACTTTTCAGTGGCAAACAGATCAACAAGTCTTCTGCTCATGGACTCTTCTGTGGGGTTGTTACAATACAAAAGCTTTATTTTTTTTAATAATGACACATTACGTTAGATGAAGGTATGGAGTCCTTCCCTGCTTCCCCCCCAGGACTGCCTCCGTGTGTGGATTGCCAGCAGCGTTCAGACCTAGAGCGGGATTTCCCCTTCTCTGCTCGGACATCCTGCCTTCTGTTGCCCAGACACAGGTTGGCAATCACGTGACCCGCGCTGGCTTCTCAGTGCTTTCTGTTGGTTTGATGAGGTGGATTTCAAACACAGTTGCTGTGCAAAGGTCAGTAGTCTTCTTCAAGAAGAAAACCAACTCCTGTTTCGTGTCCATAGAGACGCTGCACCCATCGCTTCCCTTTCAGGCCAGGGTCAGCAGGCACTGCCGCTCTGTCTGTGGCTGGCTGTGTGAGTAGTAACGCATCGTCAGAAGATGACCCAGTGGAAACGTCTTCCCAGTGGCCTGCCTTCATGCTTCCTTCAGACTTTTGTTGAGAGACCAGCTGTGCACTGGGTGTTGTGTGTATTGTGTACATGTATCGATTCATCAGTTATTCATTGTAGACCAAATGTAATCATAAATGAAATTGCTGAATTATTGTGAGTTTTTTGAATTGTAAATAGATTTCCACTGTACTCTTCATTGTCTGCAGCCTTTTTTTTTAATTTTTATTTTTTAAAGGTATAGTTGGGTCCATCTCATACAATGTTTTCGTTACAAGCAGAAAGTAGAATTTGATTAAACCAGGTTATTTACATATTGAAAGGAATACAATTGAGATTGTAGATTAGGATTGTTAACCATACATGACAGTTCTAGCTTGACTATTTTAACCTATTGTATACAATCTGATTTTTAAAATTGTAGACATGTATGATCTTGGTTTAATGTGTTTTTAAAAGTGTTATTGTTAATAAATAAATAAATAAATAAGTAAAGAAGCAGATCTGCTAAAGAGCTGTCTTTTCTCATCCCTGACTGTAGAATACACTGTTCTCTGTGTACTGTGTGTTATTTCTGCCAGCTGCTGCATTCGCCTTCAAAAGTATTTGGAAACTTAAGATGAATTACATTTCTTGCAAAGTATATGCCTTTCTGTGGTATTTCGTCCTGTAACTGAAGTATAGTAATTATTTTATAGAAATGTTAGCACATATGTACCAGCTTTGAATAAAATGAGAAATGGACATTTCTGCGGCTGAGTGTTTTCGGTGTGAACGTGTCATTTGCAGCGTGAGGGCGGGGGGGGGGGGGGGGGCGGGGGGGGTCTGTACCGGTTCCTGTCCTCGGCCCGGCCTGGCCCCAGGGAGCGCCGCCCTCCGGGGACCGCCGTGGACCGTGTGAACGTGGGCTGCAGGCGCTGACAGACTGAGGTGCATGTGGCTCCGTAAGTGAAAATATCCTCGTGTTCTTGACTTCTGGTGTGAAGTGATTTCACGTTGTAGGAAGCTGTGAGAAGAGAGTGAGGGAGCCAGGAGTCCTCACCGAGGCTCCCAGGAGCTCGTGCAATGCTTGGCCACGTTAGCTCCGGCGTTTCTCTAACCACACCGTCTCTGCGCCGTGAGCCTCAGTCCAGACATCAGCCCCCTCTGCCACTCAGTACACGGGCCTATTCCCTACGATAGGGACAGTCACCACCCAGATGCTGTACAGTACCAACACCTGGGAGGTAATAGTGATACTTTTTTAAAAAAATATATTTTATTGATTTTGTACAGAGAGGAAGGGAGAGAGATAGAGAGTTAGAAACATCAATGAGAGAGAGTCATCGATCAGCTGCCTCTTGCACACCCCCCACTGGGGATGTGCCCGCAACCAAGACACATGCCCTTGACCGGAATCGAACCCGGGGCCCCTCAGTCCCCAAGCCGACGCTCTATCCATTGGGCCAAACCGGTCCCGGCAATGGTGATACGTTTTAAATAGGTATTCCAAGTTGCTTTTCAATTAGGTCCTTTTATAGCACAGCTTTTTTTTTTTTTTTTTTTTTTTTAAGTTCCGAGGCCAGTCCGTTGCATTTAGTGTTTTCATCTGTCTGATCCGGGTGGTTCCTCAGCCTCTGCCTCGGGCATTGAGGTGTTTGACGTTTGGAGGACGGTCCTGTGACCGCCCTCCGTTTGGATCTGTTTGCTTCCTCAGGATCAGTCGCTGAGCTTGGGCTGGAAGGCAGCATAAGCACCGCGTCCTCGCTGCTTCACACGGAGGCGGGGGCCGCGCTGTCCTGCGTGGGTGGCATCAGGCTTGATGCTTGGTTTAGATCAGCGTTGCCAAACTTTCGGACCTCAGGACCCACCGGTGGTCCACGGCTTTTCCGCTGTCAACTTCCTCCTTCCTTTTCGTAATAAATCTTTGTGGGGAGCTCATTGGCGACTATAAGTAACGTATTCCTCATTGAACTCGAATCCCTGCCTTCCGTATCCATTGGTAATTCTTGCTTATCTTATGATGGTGTCAAACTGAGTTTTTAAGGTTTGGGGGCGATAATTTTGAGGCAATTGCTTTCCCCTTTTGCATGTGGCCTTCGAGTTGAATGTGGACCCCAGCTGATGCTGCTGCTCTTAGAGACTGTGGGATGAGAAACAAACCAGGCAAAATGAGGGCGGCCACGCCGTCTTTCCTCCCAGTTCTGCGCAGGGTTCATGGTCATGGCCAGGGGCGGGTCTCTGAAGGCCTCGTGTGTCTGCATGGAACTTGCTGACTCCAGTTCCAGAAGTCTTCGTGGTTACCGTAGTTCGGGTGTAACATTCCCTGCACACTCTAGACGGCTGCACGTCCACTGTTTCACTTTTTTATTCTGGTCCAAGAACCCATTTAGATGTTTGGAGGCACCTTTATGAGTCTCGCCATGTCTTTGTTCTGTCTTTCACCTGCTTACTCCTGGTTCCTTAACTTGCAGCTGCTTTTGATTAAGAGGCTGTGCGCTAGCTTCCTTGTGCACCTCTGCCTCTCCCACCTCACCCCCACCCTCACCCCAAAATGTCGCTGTGTTCCTCTGCAGCAGATCCTGCTGTCCTCGGATCTCATGACTTGGCTCCTTCCTGGCTTCCTGGCTAGCTGATTAGGTGCAGGGAGAGCTCGTACCTCTGTCTTCCCTTTCCCCGTTGGCTCGTGTGTCCCTCAGACCTTATGGGGCGCCTGTGCCTGTGCATCTCAGCCTGCAGTGAGGAAGCAGGATGCCGCCTGGAGGGGCCTCTGAGGGAAGGAGGGGTGCTCCCCATAGTCACACTGCAGGCCGGGGGGAATGGAAGGGACCCGTTGGGGTTGCAGAGGAGGGCACTGCAGAGGGGAGGTGGGTTCCTGTAACGCACAGCCCCTCACCTGCCTTCCTCCACCACTTGAATGAAGGAAGCACCACTGGGCGGCCCAGCCGGTGGACACACCTTCGGCCTGTTGTTCAGCTCGTATGCAAATTCGACTCTTCACAGCCCGCGTTTCTGGTTCTGCCCCTCTAAACCAGTCAGCTAACTGGTCTTTTTGCTAATCCCACACAGATGTTTAGAAGACTCACCAGATCTGAGTAGAATTTTCTTACAACCCTTTGGTCATGAGAGTCGGAGCCTTTGCTGACTCTCCTCCCTGGTCTCCTGTCACTCACTCCGAGTGTCCTCTTCCCGGCGAGCTCAGGCGCAGGCAGGCTGAATTGTGCGTGGAGAGCCGTCAGCAGGACAGGCAGCGGCGGTGTCCACCTGATGCCTGCTCTCCTATCCGTTTCCCGGGCTCTGGCATTTCATTTACCCGCTGCCATAGTAACGGGCCTCCTGCCAATCTGTTCCTGGCTCCTGTGTTCATCTGTATGCGCATCTGGAGGGGCGGAATGGAAATCTCCCGGGAACAGATGGCGGGTTCGGGAATGCCTTCCGATGAGGAAGCACGGGCTCCGTGGTCTACCGTTGCCTGCCGCGGAGGTGGTATCAACCAGCAGTCACCTGCCGGGTTGTCATGGCTCTTTCACATTCAAGGGGGGCTCCTAGTGCCGGGAGCCAAGGGGAGCACTGTGACCCTTCAGTCAGAGCTGGAGGAGATGGTTGCTGAAAACCCTTCATAACATTACCTCAGGGGGATGGAAGCCAAGCACCTTCCTTCCGGAACCTGGTTCTCACCTTGGTGTGCACCTGGGCTGGACACAATTCTATTGGCCAAGATTTTTGAAACCCAGGCCAACTGAGTAGAAACCTCCGAGGATGGGTGCAGGCATGTAGTTTCCAGAGCTCCCTCGATGATCCCAGTGTGTGCGATGCCACCCGTGCCCTCGGACTTACCAATCCTGACCGAGAATGGCCTCCGAATGGCACTCCAGCCCGGAGGCCTCGGACACGGCGGGCTGAGAGGGAGAGAGCTGTGTGGCTGAGCCACAGATCTGTGTTCATCCAGACACAGGGACTGGCGGCCGGCACGTCCCTGCTCTGGGCTCCTTCTGGAAATGCGTGTGCCAGCATCCCTGTCTGAGCTCCTGGGCAGCAGGGCCCCCCCAGGGCCCCTGCGAGCCCGCTCACCGCTGAGGCTTCTGCCTGCCTTGCAGCTGGGGCCACGGCACAGCCACCGGCTGCCTCTGCGCCCGCACCCTCAGCGCTGGCATGTGCTTGGCGTTGATCTGGGCTGGGCTCAGCCAGGGCTCCTGCTCTCGGATCTTTCTCTCCTTCCATCCTGCTCTGGGCTCCTACTGTCATTACTGTCCTTGAAGAATACACTTTAATGTTAGGTTTCCTGGGTCTCCAGACAGTCCTGGTCACGTGGCCACTGAATGAGCAAGCTCCTCTCACTTCCTCCTCACCTTGTTCCATTCCATTGGCTGCCTGACCCAGCCCTGATTCAGACTCTCTTCCCCAATTCCCGAGAGATGGAGCCGCCGCCGCAGTGGCAGCCCCCCGGTGCCAGAGCATGGCCACGGGCTCTCCGTAACCACTGAGCCGCCCGCCCTCTGGTCGGTGCGCCTCCCGCAGCCGGGGGCGGGGCCGGCGAGGGAGGGCGCAGTGCTGAGGCGGAGGGTCGGGCCCTGGCTCAGAGGGCCTGTTCTGGCATCTGCTGTAAGGGCACTTGGCACGGGTGGAGGGGAAGCAGTCCTTAAAGCAAGACTCCGCCTGCCCACAAGTTTGTCCCTGAAGTGCCTTTTCATTGCTCGCTAAGGAAATCGGATAACAAAGTGTTAAAAAGAATACTTACTGCCTAGAGGAAGCTGATAACGTTTGGTGCCTGTTCACCCAGACTTCTCTTCGGTGTGCACACCGTTAACACTCTCCTTTGGAGAATACAGGAGGTGGCCTCGCATGCTGATTGTTTATGATAGAAGTGTTTTCATGTCAGCACGTCAGCCTCAATGCCCTGTGTTAACGGCTGCTCGGGACTGGTCCGGTCAGTGAAAATAGGGTACTGAACCGGCTCCTGTAACGGACGGCTGCCTGTTTCCACCTACCCCCGTCCCAGTGACACTCCCACAGTTAAATCCTGTGCCGGGGGCGTGGCCCGTTCAGAGTGAATCTAGGAGTGAGTGGGATTGAAGGCGCACACGTTTAATCTTTGTTGGTAAATTGCCCTCCAGGAGCTTGTTTTTGCCAGTGCAGTGACTGCAGGTGGAGGAAACCCAATAGCTAGCTTCAACTATCCGCGGGGTCACTACGCAAAAACATATTCTACTGGATCCCAGGGTTAAAGTGGGATCGAAGGGTAGAATTAGAGGGACACGAGCCTTCCTGAAATGAGAACACCCCTCTGGACCCCACAGCACAGACAGGCCACCACCACTGGGTCCCTCTCACTGGGCAGGGGGCAGGCCCAGTGACTTCCAGCTACAGTCCCGCCCAGACTGACTCCAGACCCGCCCTGCCACCACTCTCATCCCGGAGTCGCTCTGAAATGAAATGCTTTTGTGGAAAGACGGGCTGCACGGCAGTGAGGACGCATGGCCGCAGTCGGTGGGAGAGGTCTGCCCCAGCCTGTCTGTGCAGACACAGCCTTCGGGAACGCTTGGTTCCGGCAGCTCCCGGCCACGGTGCCTGCTGACACGTCCGGGAGAGCCCACGGGGCCAGCAGCCTCAGCTGGGTCACTACCTGCCACCTTCCGCTCTGCCCCCATCGCTGTGTCCCAGTGCGGAGTCTTCTCTCCCTGGGTGATGGGACTCATGGCGGGAAGTGTCTTCCTCTCAACCCCCCATCCTGACCTCCGCCCTGGGACGCCTGGCTCTTTCCTCGGGCCCCTCGCCCTCTGCGCTTCCCCAGCCTGGTCGCTCGTCCTCCGTGTCTCCCTCTGTCTGGAGCCAACCCGCCTCCCCGCTGCCGTGCTCTCCCGCCAGCGCTGCCCGTGTGCTGCCCGCCGCTGGCCCTGCCTGGTGTCTGTCTCCCTCTGAGGGTGCGCTCCGGGAGGGGCTGAGGGGGGCTCCATCGGCCTCCTGGGGTCAGTCTCCCCGCGCTTCTGGGGGGAACGCCTGCCCAGGGCTGTGGTTTTGGTGAGATGGGCTGTGTCCTGCCAAAAGGATGCTCGCCCCTGGAGCTGGACTTGGGAGCCGTGGGACCAGGCCCGACCCTGACCGGCGCTGCTGCATCCCGGCCACGGCGCCCGGGAGAGCCACCCAAAGCTCCTGCCTCCCGACCCGGAGCCTCTCTCCCTGAACTCCGCCCGCCGCGCCGATTCCCTTCGCCCCTGTGAGCCCTCGCTTTCTTTACAGTAATGTCTCTCCCTCCGTCTCTCTCTCCTGCTCTCTCGCTCTCCCTCTTTTTAATCTAAGATAGTCCACGTTTCTGGAGCTCTGACCCAAGGTTTCTGCCAGTAGAGCTGTTCTGATTAGAGCTGACAGCCCGGGCATTCCAGTCCTTACGTTGGTCCTGATGTGTGTTTTCCTTCTTTTTAAAAACAAACGAAACAGCCTGAGACCGCTGCGGCGCTGAAGCGGACGATAGAAGCCCTGATGGACAGGGGCGCGGTGGTGCGGAACCTGGAGAACCTGGGGGAGCGGGCGCTGCCCTACCGGATCTCTGCCCACAGCCAGCGGCACACCAGAGGAGGGTGAGTCCTGGCTGCCGGAGGGGGTCGGGCCTGAGGAAGAGCTGGGCCTGCTGCCCGGGGCCTGCAGCTGCCTGGCCGAGCAGGGTGTGGGGATGCCGGCCCCTCCCTGTGATCAGTACAGACAGGTCGGGTTGGGAGCATGGGCGTTCAAGCTTCCGGTTGGGAAATGTTCCCTCTGCATCGCTGTTCCATGGGGTCTCGAAAAGACCTGGCGAGCAGTGTGTCATGCACGTGCTCAGTGCGTCCTTCGTGGACGTGCAGGTTGCAGACAACAAGCCCAAGGTGCCCCCGACTGCGCCTCACCCAGCGCCCAACCCCGGCATCCGCTCCGCCCCCGGCACAGCTCCTGGTGAGGACTGTGGTCACACAGCCCAGGGCTCCCAGAAAGTGCACGCACAGCCTGGCAGCCGAGAGCGCCGCCTCGGAAATGAGATGTACTTGGATAAACATGCCTTGTTAATTGCTCAGAGTGTGTATACATTTTGGGGGCACCCTATATATAACCACGTCCTCACACAGGCCGAGGCTTTGAGTCTGCAGGAGAACAGTGCTGGGGAGAATCCTCTGAGCCCAGTCGGTGGGGCTGGTACGAAGCTTTCTGAGCCCTGGTTGCTGGCTGGCGGGGGCAGCTGGGACCGCTGGCTCCCTGGAGGAGGGCAGGAAAGCGGAGGCGGACGTCCATGCAATGGAGGGTCTGTGGGGTAGGCGGCGGGCCGGCCGCTCCCTGAGACACTCACTGCGTCACCCCTGCCGAGCCGGCCCTGCCTGCTCCCCTGGCGGCCGCACCTGTGTGCTGTGCTCTGCTGCCCACACACACCTCTGCGGAGCGCCTGAGGCGTTGCTAGGCAACGTGCGTGCACAGTGGCTATTCCTCCTGCTCCGTCATAGTAACGGTGCGGGTGGAGGCTGTGCGTGTAACGTTAAAAACACGGTCACCACGAAGGGGTTTGGCTTGAGCAGCAGGGCTGCTGCGTATGGCTCCTCTGCCTCGGTTTGGAGAGGAGACTCAGTGTGGGGGGGCGGGGGCCGGTTCTCTGGGGAAGGCACTGCGGGGAGTCAGGGTGTGTGTGTGTGTGTGTGTGTGTGTCCGTCCGTGCTCTCCGGTGTGCAGCGGCGCCCTCTGCCCTTTGGGGAGGCCGGTGTGACCAGCACTCTCCGGGCAGGTGGCGCTGCCGCGTCCGAGCCCCGCACCCTGGCAGCTGTGTCCGTGCGGCGCTGCCTCCTCGTGGGTGGCACAGGTGCCGTCCCTGGCCCTGCTGCGGCCCCTGGCTCGTTCACCAGAGGCTCCTCCTGCTCCCCCAGGAGCCTCTGCTGACGCCGGTTTTCGGGGTACGTCGGTGTCTGGCGCTGTGGAAGGTGGTGCTCCCCAGTGAGTGGCCTGTGCCGTGCTAGCTCCGCAGGCCGTCAGGGCGTGTCTGCCTCGGGGTGCGGGACCTCGCACGGCCGGCCTCACCGCCCCGGAGCCTGGATCCCGGCGGGCCCTGACCCGCCCCGAGGCTGCTGCGTGAGCCGGTGCCCCAAGCTGCGCTGCGTGCGTGCGCGCTGTGTGTGCGCTGCGGGGAGAAGGGGTGGCGCGGCCTCCTGGCCTCAGGGCGGCTCCTGTGATGTCGTGGTCGCTGAGCTCCAGTTGCAGTTGCTGCCCTGCCCGTGGCGACCTGGGCACCGCCCGCCGAGGGCAGGACCCGCGCAGGTTCCCCGCCCGCTCACAGCCAGGCTGCCAGGACGTCCCCTCGGTGGGGTGACTGCCTCTGCCGTTCCCCACCCCCTCTTCCCCGCATCACGCCGCGGCCGCACACGTGCCACGCAGGGTGCAGGGGCTTCCGTGGGAGGGACCGTAGTTGGGCTCAGCCCCGGAGGGCGCTGCGTGCCGTTTGTGCAGAAGTAGAAACACCGTCGTTACAGCCCAGGGTGCATTGGGTCAGCCTGCGTAGGAACAGCAGCATTCCGGAACATCTGCCTGAGGCTGCTGTCCGTCCTGGGACCTGTTCCCACTGGAACCGCCCGAGGGCTAACACTCGGAGGTGACGGCGCGTGTTCTCAGTGCCGCCCTCGCTCCGTGGCCCCTGCGGGAGCTGGGCCGGGCCTCCTGGATCAGGGACCGTGGCACTCAGCGTCGCCTGACAGACTGACAGGCTGTTTGCAGGGAAGTCACTTCCCACGTCAGCTGCCCCGGTGTGTGCGTTTAGGAATGGGGGCAGTGACTATTGGGCCAGGCTGGGGTGCGGGGGTGTGTGTGGGGGGCAGGTTGGGGGGTGGGGGGACAGGGGAGTGCAGGGGGTGAGTCTTTTGCCCCTGCTGCCCAGGTGGAGGCGTAGGCCGTGTCTGGAGACCGGCCTCGGCGCGGGTTCAAGGAGGCTGGTCCCTCCCTCTCGGCATTTGCTCCGGCCTCGTGGAGGCCCTAGATGTTCTCTCTGTGAGCCTGTGCTCCCGGCGCCCCTCAGCCTGTGCAGGAGCACCGTCCCCGGCTCCGGAGCGAGACTGGCCGGCACACGGGCAGGAGGGCGGCGGGAGGGGCGCTCATCTGGAGGCGGGGTCTGAGCAGCGGCGGCGGCAGCGGCACCCCAGTGCTCCCCACTGCGCGTGAGGCCCAGGCGCTCTCTCCGGGGATCGGCTGGTGGCGGGAGCAGAGGCGCGTGGCCAGCCCGGGCCGGCCGGCGTGGCCTTGCCTGTGGCCGAGCGAAGCGGCTGACCGGAGCACAAGCCCGGGGGCTCTCCTCCTGCCGTCCTGCTTCTCGTCTGCTCTGAGACGGGACCCGTGTGACAGCAAAGCCTGGCTGCACGCGGGGGCTGCCCTCCGTGCGGTCACGGCGATCCAAGGAGCTGCTCTGAGGAGCACTTCGATCTGGCCGACTCCTCCCCACTGTCCGCAGCCGCTCCCAGAGCTGGCACCAGCCCGGAGACGGACGCCCTGCTGTGGTCTCCCCGGCGGCCCCGTGTTCCCGTGCGTTCCCGTGTGTTCCCGTGTCCCATCGTTCCCATGTTGCCATTCATTCCCGTGTCCCGTGCACACCCATGCCCCGGGCATTTCCGTGTCTTGTGCATTCCCATACCCCATGACGGCCTGCAGCCCCGTCCGTGTGCAGCTCCGGGGCTCGCAGGGCAGGCAGCAGGCCCGGGGGCTCCGGGGCCGGCCAGGTGTGCGGAGCTGGCAGACGTGAGAGGAGCGGCTCTCGGGCAGAGCCTGGCCCTGAGGTGGGGGCTCTGCGTGGGGAGCTGGCTTCTCGGTCTGACCCACAGATCCAGGACTGGCACCCAGACAGCCTGTTCTGTCTCCAAAGGCTCCGAGATGCTTTGGCTCCAAACCCTCCCTCCCCTCCCTCTCCCTCTCCCTCCCCTCCCCTCCCCTCCCCCTCCCCTCCTTCTCCTCCCCCCCTCCTCCCCCTCCCCTCCCCTCCTCCTCCCCTCCCCTCTCCTCCTCTCTCCCTCTCACCGGGAGCCACCCAGAGTTCAGTGGAAATTTCCACAGTCTGCTGGGGGAAGAGAGGCGGTGAGTGAGTGTGTGACTGTTTGACAGACAAAGAACCCAACTCATCCAGGCAGCGCTCACTCTGAAAACCTGTAAACACGGTGCTGATTGGAGTGAAAAGCAGCACCGCCTGGACCGGGAGCTGTGCAGGGAGACCTGCCTCCCTCAGCACGGCCGGGGCAGGGGGCCCGGGGACTGGGGCAGGGGGGCAGGGGGGCAGGGGCTCGTGTCCGAGCGGGGTCCGGGTGAGGCCAGGGAGAGGGCGGAGGCCGCCGGGGGGTGTGTTCGCGGTGGCCCCTCCGCTCGGGCTCACCGTCCTGGAGGCCAGAGCCGCCGTGGGACTCGGTGTGAGTCCTGAGAGATAGGAAGGTGGGAGGTGTCATCGTGACCCCGTGAAACCCGGCGGTGGGCACGCGCCTGGTGAGAAACGCGCTGGGGTCCCAGCCCGTCCTTCCTTCCTCCCCCAAGCAGCCTCCTTCCCCGCCAGTGCCAGTGCCAGTGCCCAGGCGGTGCCGCCGGTGCTCGGTGCTGCCCACGGCTCCCGTGGGTGGGCGGCCTGGCCGGAGCGCACATGGCCCTGCCACCCGCGCCGCTGGCGCCTCGCCCGTGCCGCCGGGCGGTGGTGAGGGGCTGCGGTGGGCAGCAGCAGGTCTTAGGTGCCACGCTGGCTGCTGGCCGAGGGGAGGAGGGAGCGGCTGTCGGGAGAGCTTGATTGTTTGTTTGGATTGGAAGGCCAGTTTCGGGGGGGGGGCGGGGGGCGGTAATTCTAGACTGTTCCCGGAGTGGGAGCGTGTCGTGAGGGGGAGGGAGGAGGGGTCCACGGGGCGGTGACCTGGGCTCTGGGTGGCTGTGCTGCCTGCTCGGTGCCATGATGAAGCACCTGGGGCTGCATGTGGTCTCGGACCCTGGATCCTCCCCTTTCCGGGCGGAGGGAGGGGGCAAAGGGCCCGCAGCCTCTGGAAACACCGGGCCCCTTTGGCCCCGGAACAGCGGTTTCTCCATGGCAACCCTGCGGGAGCGGAGCCAAGGAGCTCCAAGGTCACTGCTTCGCCCTGACTCCTGCGGTCTGCGCTTCCTGGGAAGGCAGTGGGAGCGCTGGCCCCGCCGCCCGCCCTCCCCTGGCCCCTCTCTGAAAGGGAGAGGCAGACCGCAGGGGCTGGAACCTCGGGCCCCTCAGGCCGCTGCAGGGGAGGGACAGTGGCGGGGAGCACTGTTCTGGCGGAGGCCAGGGGGGCCTAGGTTCCCGCCAGCCCGGCACCGGGCCCTCTCCCAGCACCTGCCCTGCACGTGCCTCCGCGGGCTGCCTGGGTTTGCTCAGGAGGTGAGAGACCAGGCCCGTTGTCCCAGACACCCCGTGAGGACAGCGTGCACACCGGCAGCTGCAGGACGTGCGGCTCTCCTGGTGGGAAAGCCCCGTGGGCCACCGAGGCCGGCCGAGACTGGCCGGCCGACGGGCTGTCCTGGGCATTTGTCCTGGACATCTGCCTGCTCCCCTCCCCGGGAGGACTGGGCTCCGGAGGAGGAGGCAGGCCACGGGCGGGTGTGACCGGGCCTTCCCCGGCTCGCCGGTGGCGGTGCTCTGGAAATTTCCATGGTGTAGGCCGTGGCAGTTCCTGCTCCTTTGCCGGAGCCCCGGGCGCAGATGAGCAGTGATAGCGCGAAGGGGCTGTCCCCGCCGTGTGCGGGCACGGGCGCCTGGGCTGCGGCCCTTTCCTGTTGGGGTCGGGGGCAGGCGGAGGGCCATGAGGTGGGGAGCAGGGAGAGTGAGGAGGCTGCAGGGCTGTGTAGTAACAGGAGCTTCTGAAGCCACACCTGGGGTCCCAGGCCTTTAGGCAGCCAGGCTGGGCCGGGGCGCAGTGGGAACTGGGGTGGGGGCTGCCTCGCACCCTGTGGCCCGGCAGACGGTCCCTAAGCAGCAGGAGGACCGCACGGCAGGTCTGCAGGGCCGTCCAGCATTTGCTTCTGTGATTCTGTGACCCACAGCCCAGCCCAGCGCTGCCTGCAGCTCCCTGTCCCTGAGGCGCAGCCCTGCCCTGAGGCATCCTGGCCATGGCCACTCCTGCCGAGTGACCGTGACTGACCATTGGAAGCTCAGGGTGGCGGCGGGGGAGACAGGGGAGACGTGGAAACTGCTGGAGCTGCAGCATCGCCGGGAGAGGCCACTGGACCCACCTGCCCACCCCTCCCCGCCCCCCGCCGCCCCGGCCCTCGGGCTGTGCACACTGGGAGTCCTGGGAGCCATGCTCCCTGTCGGTTCCCAGCTGGGAGTGCGGGTTTCCTGGCCTCTGGCTTCCGTCTTGGCCGCCTGTGCTGCTGCTCACGTGTGTGAAGCGCCGGGGTGGCCCTCGGCCCTGTGAGGCCGTGAGCGGGGACGGTTCCGGTGGCTCCGGGTGGCCCGCTGTGAGCACTTCCTCTCAGAACCCCGTGCCCTCGGGGCCGCTCACCTGCAGTGGGAGGGCCCTCCGTGCGGCTCCCAGTTGGGGTCGTTGGCAGTAAAGTGCTTTGAACATCACATGGTTGATCTGTGGACACGCACGTGAGCCTTTCTGGGTGAGCACCTGGGAAAGGAGGCTCCATCAGAATGACGGCTTCCAGTGTACAGGCCTTCTTATCTTTTGTGAGATCAATTCCTAAGTGTCTTAATTTCAAGGTCTGATTACTTGCTGTGGTGTATAAAAATACCACTGGTTTTATTTTTGGTATATTAACATTGTATCTGGTAAGCTTTCTAAGTCAGTTATTAGTTCCAATATCTTTTGTAAGTTCCTTCAGATTTTTATATGCCCAACCATGGCCTCCGCAGCTGAGGAGCGTTTTGCTTCCTGTCGACCAATCGGATGCTTTTACTTCCTCTTCTCCTGCAGCATTCGGACGCTCACCAGTCCGTCTGCTGTTGGTTGCAGAAGGTCCTCCTGTGGGTTGTGAGTGTTTATCGGGATGGGTATGGGGTTTGTAAATGCTCCTACATCGTCACTAGGACAGGATGTAGCAACGTCTGCGGCAGCGGGTCCCGAGGCGTGCGTACCTGCCGCTGTGAGCTGTGAGCTGTGAGCTGTGAGCTGTGAGCTGTTGGCTGTGAGCTGTGGGCTGTGTCTGGGCGTCTGTGCGGGACCTGCACCTGCTGCTGGTTGTGTGTGTCCGTACGGCCTGCGAGCACTCGGATGGGAGTCACTCCGCGTAGCACGGTGGAATGAGAGTCTGACCATGGGAATGGAATGAAAACATGGCATGTACATTACATTGTGGGTCTGGGAACATTAAAAATTTTTTTTCATATAAATTAATAATAATTGCTTCTTCACTTGGTCCATTTCGGCTTCTGAAAGCCTTCACAGGCGTGGTCTGCTTTTGGGCAGCGAGGGAAACCTGTATGTTCATTTTCATCATCTCAAGGTGTTTTTACATTTTATTTCTCCTTTAATTTCTTCTTTATTCATTGGTTGCTCAGTAGCATGTTATTTCATCTCCACATGTTTATGAATTGTCCAGATTTACATGTGTAATTAATTTCTAGTTTCATACCATTATAGTCAGAAAAGATGCTTGGCATTATTTTATTTTTTTAAAATTTATTAAGACTTGTTTTGTGCCCTAGCCAGTTTGGCTCAGTGGAATGAGCATCGGCTTGTGAACTGAAGGGTTCCGGGTTCAATTCCAGTCAAGGGCACACGCCTGGGTTGCAGGCTTAATCCCTGGAGGGGGTGTGCAGGAGGCAGCTGATCAGTGATTCATCTCTCATCAGTGATGTTTCAATCTCTCCCTCTCCCTTCCTCTCTGAAATTAATAATAAAAAAAATTTAAAAAGACTTGTTTTGTGGCTTAACATATGATATAACTGAAAAATATTCCACGTACACCTAACTAGAATGTGTGTTTTGTTGCTTTGGCTGTTACGTCTTTGTGTATCAGTTAAGTCCAGCTGGTGTCATGTGTCAGTTAAGGCAGATGTTTCCTTCCTGGTTTTTGGTCTGGATGTTCAGTACATCGGTAAGTGGGGCGTTAAAACCCCTCACTATTGTGCTGCTGTCTGTTTCTGCCTTCAGGTCTCTGGATGTTTGCTGTACATAAGGAGGTGCTTCTGTGCTGGGTGCACACACGTTTACAAGTGTTCCATCCTCTGGCGGTTAGCCCCTTTATTATCCTGTAATGCCCGTCTCTGCCACCAATACAGCCGTCTTAGCTTTTAGTGTTTCCATTGGCACCGAACGCCTTTCCATCCCACCATCTTCAGTCTGCGTCTCCCTACGTCTAAGGGGAGGCCGCATATAAAGGGGTTTTAGTTTTATCCATTCAGCTCTCGGTGTCTGTGACTGAAGAACTTAGTCCGTTTACATTCACAGTAGTTACTGATGGGGAAGGGCTGATGGTCCTTTTGTTGATGGTTTACAGGCTGTTCGTAGTTTCTCAGTCCCTTCTCTGGCTCTCTCCCTGAGTAGTTGACGACTGGTTAGTGGCTTACTTTCATCCCTCCTCTGTGTGTGTTTACTGAAGGGTTTCGCTCGGTGGTTATGACGAGGCTTACATGTGACAGCTGACACCCATAACCGTCCGCTTTAGGTTGGTAACAACTCGTTTGCTCCCGTTCTACAGCTCAGCATTTCTCTGCTCCCCACAGTTTCTGTCACACTTTACATCTCTTACCTGGTATGTCCCTCAACTAATTATCATAACCACAGTTATTGTTACTGTTTTAGCTTTTAACCTTCTTTAGCTTTAGCTTTATAAGCGATAAATCTACTACCTTTATTACATACCCACCTTTCCAGTGAGATTTATTGTATTTCACGTGGGTTTTTTTTGTTTTGTTTTTTTTGTTATTAATTAGCACTCTTACTTTTCAGCTGAAAGAAGTCCCTGTGTTGTAAGGCTGGTTTAGTAATGATAAACTCCCTTAGTTTTTGCTTTTCTGGGAAACCTTTTCTCCTACAATTCTGATTAATAACTTTGCCATAAAGTGCTCTTTTTCTTTTTTTAATCCTTAACTAAGGATATGTTTTACAGTTTTATTTATTTTTAGAGAGAGGAAAAGAGAGAGAGAGAGAGAGAGAGAGAGAGAGAGAGAGAAGTATGAGAGAAACATGGGTCAGCTGCCTCCTGTACATGTCCTAGCCAGGGGTCACACTCACAGCCTGGGCATGTCCCCTGACCGGGAGTCACCCAGCAGCCTTTCGGTGCATGGGATGGCGCTCAACCAACTGAGCCACACTGGCCAGTGGTGCCGTGCAGTATTCTTGGTTGGAAGTTTTTCTTTCTGCATTTTGTCTATATTGTGGCGCTCCCTTCTGGCTGCAACATGTCTGCTGGTTGCCTTATGGGAGTTCCCTGTATGTAACAAGTAGTTTTCCCCTTGCTGCTTTTAATGTTCTCTCCTTGCCTTTAAGTCTGGTCATTTCAGTTATAATGCGTCTCAGTGTGGGTCTCAGTGGGTTCTTATTTGGAACTCTCTGGGCTTCCAGGATCGGAAGTTTGTTTCCTTCCCTGTGATGGGGAAGTGTTTTTTTGTTTTTGTTCGTGGTCAGTTTTTGAATGTGCACCTGCCTTAGACAAGTCCCAGGCCGGTCGGTCTTAATCCTTTTCCTTGTTTGTGAAGGGTAGCTGATGGCCTCACTATGTCTCTTCGGTACATCAAGCCACTTGTAAAATCATTTGGAGAATTAGATGTTTTCACAAAAAACATTACCCTATGGTTTGTTGAAAAGTTCAATCTTGTTGAACAGCATATTCTGTTTGCACCCATAACTTCTGTTTCCCACTCTATGTAATGTCACAAGGCTTTTTGCTGCCCTAAAGTTTGTTTGGACTCCAATGTTCACCACAGGGTAATGGGAAGGGACACGGGGACAGGGAGCTGGGTGTGCCAGCACACTGTTTAGTGGGGCGGCTGTAGGACGCATTGTGTGTGGGCGATGTCTCTATCCGAGGGGCAGGATGAAGGCATTGGCCCAGAGAGTGGGAGTGTTGTATTTCAGAAGGCAGGATTCATGAGTTTCTGTTTGATTGCAGGTACTTCTTGGTGGATTTTTATTCACCAACAACCACTGTGGAAAGCATGATGGAGCACTTGTCTCGAGACATTGACGTCATCAGACGGAATATTGTAAGACACCCTCTGACCCAGGAAGTGAAGGCGTGCGAAGGGATTGTCCCGGTCCCTCTGGAAGAAAAGCTGTATTCCACAAAGAAGAGGAAGTGAGGGTTCTGTTCAGCTCTCTCACCTCTGAGCATCCGGTGAATAATTCACACGCCTGACCTTTACATGAAGTGTGTCAGGTGCCACGTGAGGGTGCGGGTGTGGTTAGCTCTCGATCCGCTTTGCTGGGAGCCCCTGTCCCAGTCAAATACATCGCTCTTGATCTTGTCACAGTAAATGTAATATGTTTGCCCTAAGCACTAACACCATTTGGAAGAACAAAACTTATCAAACTACCTTGGATTGTGAGCTGATCACTCACACTGTATAACCATGCAGAATAAAACATGCGGAGAGCACAGTCATGCGGCATTGTGTGACTGTGATCTGAGTAGTAAACGGTCTCGGGTGGGTGTTGGCGAGGCTTTTCTCTGCCTCCTGTTAGCTGTGGGGACACTGAAGAGCAGAGAGCAGCGCCAGCCCGGGCCGCCCCCTGGGGACTCCGGGAGCCAGCGCCAGCCCTGGGCCTGTTAACCCTGGGGACTCCGGGGAGCCAGCGCCAGCCCGGGGCCGCCCCCTGCTGCTGCAGGCGGCCTGGGTCAGCTCTTTGCTCAGTCTTCAGGGCCCGGATCAGCTCCCTCCTGCAGAGGCAGAGGCTCCGCTCTGAGGAGCAGCCGGGAGGAGGGTCTCGGCACTGCGGGCGGAAGTAGCGGGGAGAGGAGGTCACCGGGAGATGGCGGCTCCCTGTTTCCGGAGGAGCTTCCTGGTGGCGGGCCCTCAGCCAGGGCTCTCAAGGGACACTCGCCACCATGGTTTGGTCCTGCGTGCGTTCACCCAGCGCAGCCGCCTCTGTGAGACGAGCCAGCGGACAGAATGTGGGGGGTGGGGGGTGGGGGGATGCTGGTGGGGCCAAGAGGACGTGGGGGGGTGCTGAGGGCCAGGAGGACGTGGGGGGGTGCTGATGGGGCGCGGGGGAGCCAGGCTTGCTTTTGTGGGAGAGAGCTCCCTGGGTGCAGGCCTGGCTTGTGCCGGCGGCGAGGAGGGAACTCTTATCCTCGTCCTGGCCCAGGGGGACCCAGAGGCGCAGGAAGCACGGCTAATAGGATTAGGAGACGATGAAGACGGTGACACTGGGATCACTCAGCCTAAGAGGATTCAGGGTGAACATGCCCTGAGGAAGCAGGGGTTTTAGGGGAAGACACTGATTGATGGGGAGCCATTGTCCCAGAGAAAACGAGGGGGAGCAGCCTTAAACCGGTTCAGAGCTCCCGGACGCCATCCTTGCCGCCGCCTGGGCTCGCTCAGGCCCGGGAGGGCCAAGCACAGGACCCGCCATCTGTCCTGGGAAGCCCGGGAACACTTTCCAGAAGGTTCCGTGGCGTGCCCATCCCATGAGGTCTTGATGAAGGTGCAGACTCACCTCACTTGCTCCTGAGCTGCCTTGGGAGCGGAGTGTCGGGTTCTTGGCCGGACGGAGGGCGGGAGCCGCGGGGCCAGGCCGCCGCGCCTGGTGGGGTGTGAGTGATGCACGCGGCCTCCGCGGAAGTGCAGGAGTGAGTGGCTGGTTTAGAATCTCTCCCTCAGGGATCGTTCAGACAAACCATTTAAAATGTGAAAATAAGGCCGGAGGCATGTCCCTCCGTTCCCCTAGGTGGTGCCCCCTGATTTCCGGAGAGTACCACCCGCAGCGGACCGCCTGCTGGTGCTAACCGCCCCCCTCGCGGGGAGCTGCGCAGCCCGGGGCTCTGTCCCCCAGGAAAGGGGCCGCCCAGGCGGGGCTTGGGGTGCCGGGCAGGCCCCGGGCCGCTCGTGTATCTAACAAATGGGGCCACACCGCGCTCACGTTTTTAAAAGCCAGCGAAGTCCACGTGCGCTCTGATCCGCCTTCCCTGCCCTGCCAGCCGGCTCCGTGATGAGTTACATGCATGTCACATACATGTTGGACACGTGCTCGCTTCGTGTTTGTGTGAGAGGCAGGTTTAACTTTGGGAGTGAATACAGACACCGCGCAGCCACCGAGGCCCTTTGCTCCCGGGAAGGGCGGTTTCTGTGGGCTCCGTGCCCGTGCCGAGCAGGTGCTGGGCTCCTGATGGACACGCTGGCCCTTGCCGGTCAGACCCGCTGCAGACCTCACCCAGCAGCCCGGGGCGTGGTGGTGGAGCCCCGTCACGGCCACTGGGCCTGGAAAGAGGACAAGGGAAACCTCTCTCCTTGGAACCAAGGAGCTTCGTCATCCTTCGAGCAGCTGGAGCCTGTGACGTGTCCTCAATTCTTGACTTTGAATCCAAATTTCTTACCGGTTTCTCACCCTAAACCCAACGCCAGCCCTAACCCTCACCTAGACAGAAGTCCCTGCCCCTGACCCCTGATTGGCCTGTCTGTATGCAAATAAGGACTCCTCACCCGTTTGGTTGTCCAAAAGGACTACCTTGATTGGTCAGAGTGGAGCTGCTCTGATTGGTCGAGGAAGATGTTGAGGATCTAGGGCGGGGCGGCCTCACTTCTCCTGGTTGAACAGGGCTCCAGGGACTGCTCTAGAAGCCAGCAGGCAGCCAGCCCGCCTCCCCTGCAGGCCTGGCGGACGAGCGCCTGTAACATGTAAAACCCAGGCTTTGTTGCTAGATTTCCATTTTGGTCCCACAGCCGACAGTGCTCACGACCAGGAGTAAGTCAATCCCCAGAACTCACACTTGACCCTGTGAAGCCCGGAGACCGGCTTCCTGGGAACACTTCTCCCCCGCACAGCCTCCCCGCGGTCAGCCGGCCCATCGGGTGCCTAGATGCTCTCTCCCTGCCCGGTCCACCACCGCTGGCTTCGTTTCCGTTGTTTTCCCATGGAAGGAAAGCAGGTTTACAAACCAGGTTCCCGGGGGGCAGTGTGTCACTGAGACCCCCCACCCTCGTTTCCGGCTGCGATCGCTGTTCAAAGGCTCCCTCCCAGCCGGACAGGCCGGGTCCCAGGGAACAGGATTGTCAGTGACTTGTTAGCTCTTCTCTCTGCACGACCACCTTTGAGACGGCCGACACCGATCTGGACAGAAAGCATCTCAAATCCCGCTCCGTCCCAAACGCGTTCAGTGTGCTCGCTGCCTCTACCGTCCGAAGACCCAGTCTGTGACGTCAGCTCTCCGAGGCCCCGTTTCTCCAGACGCGGACAGCATGGCCTGCCCGTGTCCAGGAGAGCTGCTGAGTGTCCCACAGCGACGGGACTCACGTGTCTCCTGTGTTCGGAGAAGGTTGGCCCGTGTGTCCGGGAACAGTGCCACTAAGGACTGTGATTCATGATCGTGTTCTCGCTGGAGCGTGCTGCTGTCATGCTGAAGTGTTCCGGTCTGCTCTGTTTAAAGTGCCTGCTCTCCAGTCCTGTCTGAGCAGTGCTGCCAGCCCCGCGGTGTTTACTCTGGCTGACGTCTCCGCCTCTTCTTCTCAAGTTCACTTTGTAGTCTGTTAGGCTTTTCTCCTAAGGAGGCATGACCAACCGTGCTTGCTAACTCTGCTTCAGAATGCGTGTCAGTCATGGGAGGGATTTGGTCACATTTATTGAGATGTCTCATATCTTTGGTCTTATATCTTCATTTTATGTGTGTTGTTTTTTTTTTAAAACTATTTTTTACAGTTTCTCCTTGCCTATTTTTTTTACTCTTCTTATTTTTCTCTGTTGGTCAAGTGTGTTTTTTTTTTTTCGTTTTTTTTTTTCCCCCCCCTCTGTCCATCTTGTCCCCATTCTTTGGTAACTGGCAGTTCACCTGAGTATCTTGTTTTCAGTTTGATTTTCCTTAATGCAGCGTGCCCGTGTCTTTTGTCCAGATCGGAACAGGGCAGTTTACGTTTTTAAACCCTTACACATCCCTCAGCCCCTCTCCGGCCTCCCCTGGCATGGTTTTGGCCGAGCCGAGAAATCTGGCTCAGAACCTTCTCTCTCCACGGCCCCAGGCCGGCTCCGGAGCCTGGCACTGTACGTGCGCCCAGGCGGAGTCCGGGGCCATGGATTCCCTTCCCTGTTTCAATAATTCGCTCTTATTTCCTGAGAGCTAGAGTTGGGAATGTCACTCGATAGTGTCCAGGTGTGATTCTTGTTTTGCGTTTGAATTTCTGTTATTGACGTTGTTGGTTTTAGAGCCCACATTCTGGTCACAGGCTGGTCTTTATTCGTGGCGGAGCCTTCCCTTCCGTTTGCTTTTCAGGCTTGTTTCTCCTCAGTCTTTCTCTTCTGAACTCTCATGTTCAGGAGGCGGTGTTCTCCACCGCGCACGCTTCCTCACTCAGGTTTTTACTCATGGCTTTCATTCCATTGCATTGTTGCTCTGTGCTCTGATTGTTGACCATTCAGAGCCATTTCTTTACCGGAGCCACGCGACAAGTTCAGGCTGAGGGCCGGCTGTGAGCTGTTAGCGTGGCCCTTCCATGCTCATGGCGTGGGGACGGTCTGCCTGGAAGCAGTGGGCGCCCAGACCTTGGCTGGGGACGGCCCTGGCAAGGCGGCCGCTGCAGACGCGGCGGCAGCCGGCGGCTGTTCAGTCCCTCCCGGGAGCGAAGCCAGTTTCCAGAGGAAGCAGCCGCGTTCTGTGACCCTCGAGGGCCCTTTGTGGCGTCACTTCCGTTCGCTTTGCACTCAGTGATGGTCCCGCCTGCTGGCCGTGGCCGCCGTGCTCCGGGCGGCGCTGCCATTGGCCCCTGGGCGAGCTGCCTGCGCCCGGGAGCCCTCACCTTCCCACCTGCCGGCCACCGTGGACGTGGATGCCACAGCCCCGGGCCTGCAAGTCCAAGGTGAAGGTGGCGGCAGGTTTGGTTTCTCCCGAGGCCTCCTGGGCTCTGTGCGGAATGAAGGCGCTCCTTCCTCAGTGCTGCTTCCAGGCCCCGCACGGAACGGAGGGGAGGTCTGCAGCTGGACTCGGAGATGTGCGTCACCAAGATGACAGCTCCCGGCGGCCCTGGGTGTCCCTGAATGTCACAGCCCAAGCGCAGCCTCCAAAAGCAACGTGGTTCCCTCCTGGGCCTGGTCTCCCGAGCCAGGAGAAGGTCCTGTCTTGGCCTTTCAGAGCCTGCTGTGGCCTACGCTGTCCACACACTGGCTCTTTTCCTGCTCATGAGCGTGGCCGTCTGCTGACCCGCGCTTCCTCGCCTGCTCACTGGCCCTGAGCCAGCCCAGGTGCCCTCCGAGGGCTTCGGAGATTCGAGCTGCTCCCCTCGGCGTGTATGAGGTCATTGGCGGGTGTCTAATGACATGTCTGCCCCCGCCCGCCCCCGCATTTGGCCATGGGTCCGTCCTGTGCCCGGGACCTCTCTGGAGGCAGAGGAGGCTGGTGGCTCTTGTCTTGGAATCGTGCTTTAAGTGCGTGAGATGAACACTGGCTTCTAGTGCAGAGCACAGTGGACTGAGCTAATGGAGAAGCCTGGGGAACCCCAAGCAGGACAAACTCAAGGAAGCCCATGCCAGACACATCGTTCTCAAACATCTGAAAGCTAAAGGAAAAGTACATATAAGTACGCAGAGGAAAGCAACACATTACGTATAGGGGAACATAATTTGATCAGCCACAAGTGCCTCCAGAAAGAAATGGAACATTTCCAATGAACTTGCAACTCATGATACTAGAGCCAGTAAGAGTATCCTGCCCGATGAAGATGAGAGAAAGGCATTTCCATGCTAAAGAAAACTAGACTTCATGTCACCAGCTCTAGGGCGGAAGGAAATTCTTCAGGCAGATGGCAAATGACAGCAGAAGGGAAGTTGGAACATCAAAAATGAAGAGCAACAGAAATGATAAGTGTGGGTAAATAGACTATTTTCCTCTCCAACATGCTTTTTTTTTTTTTTTTTTTTTTTTTTTTTTTAAATATATTTTATTGATTTTTTACAGAGAGAAAGGGAGAGAGATAGAGAGCTAGAAACGTCGATGAGAGAGAAACATCGACCAGCTGCCTCTTGCACATCCCCTACCGGGGATGTGCCCGCAACCAATGTACATGCCCTTGACCGGAATCGAACCCGGGACCTTTCAGTCCACAGACCAACGCTCTACCGCTGAGCCAAACCGGTTTCGGCTCCAACATGCTTAAAAACAAAAATGACAACATTGTCCAGTGGGGTTTTCCATGTGTGTTGATGTAACAATACAACTACAGCATAAAGGAGAGAGGGAAACGGAGCTTATATGGTGGTCATATATCACTTGCAGTGGCAAATACTGAATTTACATAGACTGAAAAGTTAAGTATATATATTTTAATCCCTAGAATACTTAAAAAATTACACAAATATATATATGTGTGTATGTATGTATGTGTGTGTGTGTGTGTGTGTGTGTGTGTATATATGCACCAGATAAGTTAAAACTAAATGGAAAACTTAAAAAATGTTTAAATAACTTAAAAGAAAGCAGGAAAAGGGAAAATCCAAAAACTAAAAGTAGAAAGACAAATAGAAAAAATAAGAAAACGGTAGACCTAAATCCTAAATAGTAGTGATTACATTAAATGTAAATGGACTAAACACACTATTGAAGATAGGTTGTCAGAACAGATTTTTTTAAATGACCCAGTTATATATTATTTTCAAGAGACTCCTTTTCAAATAGAATGACGTAGGTAGGCTAAAAGTAAAAGATGGAAAAATCTGATTTCCTAATCGGAAGAAAGCTGGAGTAATATCCGACAAAGCAAACTTCAAAGCACTGGAAATTATCAGGATAAAAATGAACAATTCGGAGTGATAAAAGGGTCAGTTCATCAAGAACAGATAATGTCCTAAATGGGAATATGCGCTCGGCATCTGACCCAGCACCCCCACTCCCAGGTACTTCCCCAAGTGGGTGGGAAACTCATGTCACACCAAAGCCTTACCTGAAAGTGCACAGCAGTGCTATTCGCATCTTCAGTAACGCAGGACTTATCGGTGTCCTGAGGGCGAGTGGGCACGTCCCTGTGCAATACTACTCAACTCAGCAGGAAAAGGGGATAAACTATTGCCGGCCTGGTGTGGCTCAGCGGTTGAGCTTTTACCTACTCATGAACCCGGAATTCTCAGTTCGATCCCCGGTCAGGGCACAGGCCCAGGTTGCGGGCTCAGTCCCCAGTGTGGGGTGTGCATGAAGCAGCCGATCAACGATTCTCTCTCATCATGGATGTTTCTATCTTTTTCTCCCTCTCCCTTCCTCTCTGACATAAATAAAGAAAAATTTTTTTAAAAGAAGGGATGAACACAAGTTGGATGGATCTTGAAGGCATGAGCGGACTGAGAGAAGCCAATCTAGGAAGCTCTACGTACTCTATGCTCCTGTTTATATAGTGACAGACAGGTCAGCGGTGACCAGGGGTGAGGGGTCAGTGAAGACAGTGTTGTAATTCCTCACTCCAGTTTGTGGACCACTCCAGTCCGTGGGCCCCAGGTTACATCCCTGCCCTGTGCTGTCTCCTGTGTGGGAATTGAGTCTTTTTTGTTTATCCTTCAGCCTCATATTATAGATGGACTGGCATATAATGGGCACTTGATTACCTGGCGAATCAAAGAATGAATGCAAGAACAAACCAACAGATAACAATGCACTGGGAGACTGAAGACATGAAGAAAAATGGACACATTTTGTTTAACCCAATATCCTGTATGGTCACTGTTGATAATGACAAACTGAGCTTTTTTTTTTTTTTTTTTTTTTTTTTTTAATATGTTTTATTGATTTTTTACAGAGAGGGAGGGAGAGGGATAGAGAGTTAGAAACATCGATCAGCTGCCTCCTGCACACCCCCTACTGGGGATGTGCCCGCAACCAAGGTACACGCCCTTGACCGGAATCGAACCTGGGACCCTTCAGTCCGCAGGCCGACGCTCCATCCACTGAGCCACACCAGTCAGGGCTGCGCTCTTTCTAACGACCCTCCTAACGGTGCTTCTGTGGTTGGGCCACCACGTTCTGTCTGGTGTTGAGGTGCCCGCTCTGTCTGACATCTCCAGCCCTCCTGCTAGAGCGGAGGCAGCGGAACACGCGTCCCTCTCCGCAGCCTCCGCTGTGTCGCCGGAGATGGGCCTGCCCGGCTGCCGGTCCTCAGGACCGTGTGGAGACGTCCAGGCCCTGCCGGCGGACTCGGGGAGCCGTGAGGGGCAGCGGTGAGGCTGCAGCGGGCTCACCGCGGGCAGGGCAGCTGGGCGCGCACAGCCGGGTGCTCTGCGGAAGGGGCGCCCTGGGAGCTCAGAGGCCGGGAAGTGCCGTCGGCATTGGAGCCGGAGGGCCCTCGCCGGGAGCGGCCAGTACAGGGCCGGCCGGTAGCGCGGTCCCAGAGGCCGGGGCGGCCGTATGGACCTGGGAGCCGGGCGCTGCCTGGCCCTCGGGGAGCGGCGCCGAGACCGAAGGAAGGACGGGGAGAGGCTAATTCCGGGATTCATTCCGGCATGGCAGCCTCGTGTTTATCACTGCCCACGCCTGGGCCGCGTGCCCTCCGCCCGCGCTTCCTCTCCTGCTTCCCGGAGCCGGTCACGGAGGGGTGACAGGCCCGCTCACTCTGCCGGCTCAGCGCTGGCCGCTCCGGCACCGAGCGGGGTGCGGGGGCCGCCGGTGTGTGGGGGGGGCGGGGGGTGCGACGTGGGTGCCTGTCCACCGGCCCTGGGCACTCAGAGAGGGCGGTGATCCTAACCCAGAGGCGGGGATCCGGCCCGGCAGTGCTATTGGAAGTTCTGCTGGTGTCACACACCTTTTTCCCTCCCTCCCTCCCTCTCTCTCCTTTTTAAAGAGCTTTTTATTGATTGAGGAAGGGAGAGAGAGAGAGAGAGAGAGAGAGAGAGAGAGAGAGAGAGAGATGAAAACATCCATGATGAGAGAGAAGCATCGATTGGCTGCCTCCTGCACGCCCCACCCTGGGGACGGAGCCCACAACCCAGGCCTGTGCCCTGACTGGGAATCGAACCCTGATCTCCTGGCTCAGAGGTCCACGCTCAGCCACGGAGCCGCGTGGCCAGGTGGAAGCTGCTTTTTCCCAGTTTTGTTTTCCTTGGTGAACAGTCAGAGCCCCGTTTCCTTGTCTTTGGAGTGAGCTGAGTGAGGGCAGCTCAGCCCTCCCTTCGCGCTGGGCATCCCCTGGCCAGACGCTGGGCTTGCTTCTGGGACCGCGTGGCCCCTGGGCTGCTGCAGGCGGTCCCGGCCCCAGAAACAGACGTTCCTCTGAGGAGCAGGCATGTCCTCAGCTTCCCCTCCAGGCCAGCCCCGCGGGGAGAAGCCGTGCTGTGTGCGTGCGACCGTGGTGGCTAGCTGTCTGGGCCTTAGGTTCTGCTTGTTTTCGGGAGCCGCGGGGACTGCACTCGGAGCTCTGCCTTCGGCGGGGATGGGAGTGGGTGCTGGGCCTTGGCTCACACCACCGCACCGCACCCCACCCGAGCGGCTGTGCGCCCTCCGGCCCTCCATTCCCCATCGGCCGGGCTGGCCCCGCTCCGGTGACCATTGTGCTGACCGCACGGCCGCCTGACAGCGCTGAGTCCAACGAAGCCCTCGGCCTCCCCACCGGTCACCCCTTAGCTCTCCGCCTACTGCGAGACGTTAGCTCACACAGGCCCCGGAGCAGAGCGAGTGTGTGTGCATGTGTGTATGTGCATGTCCATGTGTATATGTGTGTACGTGCATGTCCGTGTGTGTATGTGTGCATGTCCACGTATGTGTTCATGTGAGTGCGTGTGTGTGTTGTGTGTGTGTGCATTTGCGTGCATGTCTCTGTGTGCTCACATGTGAGTATTGTGTGTGTGCACGTGTGTGCATGTTCGTGTGTGCGTGTATGTGTGCGTGCATGTCCGTGTGTGTGTGTGTGTGTGTGAGAGAGAGAGAGAGAGAGAGAGCGCGCGAGCAGCAGAGGAAGGGGCCCCAAAAGCCTTCCGGTGGAGTGAGGTTTGGGGTGGGCACAGCGGGTGCTCCTGGCGGTGCTACTGGAAGCTCCGCTGGTGTCACACGGACGCCCTCCGCTCCGAAGAGTGGGACAGAGCCGCCGCCGGACCCGCCCTGCACAGGGCTTCTCGCGGCAGCACCAGAGCGCTGCCGGGAGCCGGGCCGGGAGCCGGGCCGCCGCCGTGGCTCTGGGGGCCCGGGTAGCTGGATGGAGGCGGGAAAGCTGACCGGCCTGGCTCAGGCTCGTGGACACGGGACCGGGCAGCGCTGCCCGCTGCGCCTCTGTTGGGAGGAAGGTCCGGCAGCCCCGGAGGGAGTGCCCCTTCCCTCCGCCTCGGGGCCATCCACGTGGGAAGAGCTGAGCCGATCAGGTCCGCCTGTGTGGCCTGGAGGGGGGAGGGCTGCTGGGAGAGAGGACAATCCCTCCATTGTCAGGTTTTCTCCGCTTTCCTCCAGATGCTGGCTGCCCGGCGCAGGGGGAGCTGCAGGGGAGCCGGGAGCCTCTGCTCCGGCCTTTCCTCGGCTCCCAGCGGCTCCTTCATGGAAAATTCCACCCGTTAGCTGACTGGGATGTCACCGCTGAAACCCTAGCCGAGCCCTCTGTGTGTGCTGGGGAGGGAGCCGGCCGAGGGGAGGGAGACGGCCCGCACGGGGGGGACTGAGCAGGACGGAGCCAGCGGAGGGGAAGGAGGGAGACGGGGCCCGCAAAGAGGGGACTGAGCCAGCGGAGGGAGGGAGGGAGACAGGGCCCTGCACAGAGGGACTGAGCAGGAGGGAGCCAGCGGAGGGAGGGAGATGGCCCCGCACAGGGGGGACTGAGCCAGCGGAGGGAGGGAGGGAGGGAGACAGGGCCCCGCACAGAGGACTGAGCGGGAGGGAGCCAGCGGAGGGAGGGAGGGAGACAGCCCCGCACAGGGGGGACTGAGCCAGCGGAGGGAGGGAGGGAGACGGGGCCCCGAACAGAGGGACTGAGCCTGCGGAAGGGAGGGAGGGAGACAGGGCCCTGCACAGGGGAGACTGAGCGGGAGGGAGCCAGCGGAGGGAGGGAGGGAGGCGGGGGCAGTGACCCGGAGCTGCCGGGCCGGCCCCGGGGTAGGAGTGCTCTGCGCTCCCCGTCTGTCAGACCCCGGTGACCGTGTTTAAAACAATAAAACGTGTTTAGCCTTCACCTCGATGACAGAGCCGGGCAAGGCATTGGAGGGCTTGTCATTGCAGGTCTGTGGTTGCATCTTGTGGGGCACGGTAAAACACTGCGGTTGTCAGAGTGTGTTTCCTTCTCTTTCAGACCCAGTCCCCTGAGGTCTCCACACGCATGAAGGGGGCTGCTCCGCTGGGCTCGCGCCCGACTGAGTGGAAGCCTCGTTGGGTGGGGATCACACAGCTCCACCAGCCCGTCCTTTCGCCCCGCGTCTCTGTCCCTGCCGGAGGTTGTTGTAATAAAGACTCGGGGCGTGAACAGCAAGACTCTGGGCTTCGCAGTCACACAGCACCAATCGCCCGGTGACAGCGTCACTTTATGTCATAAAATCAGACACCGGAGGCCTGAAAGATGGTCTTTGTCCTCAAAACCTGCCCAGGGGCGCCCGGACTCGGACAGGGCGGCCCGGACAGGAAGGGAGTGACGGTTGTCCAGTGCTGGGTTCATTTACAAAGAAGGAAGATTCCCACAGTTTCCCCTCAGATGTGATGCTGGCCATGCCCAGCCCTTTTCGAGGCACGTCCCGCGGAGGGAGGTGGGTGCAGAGCCGCTGGCAGGAGTGGGCAGGGAGGGGAGGACGGAGGAGGGGAGCGGACGGGGAGGGAGGTGGGTGCAGAGCCGCCGGCAGGAGCAGACGGAGCGGGAGCAGACGGGAGGACAGGGGAGGGAGTGGGAATGTGGGTTCGGGGTTGGTTACACCAGCATCGGCGGAGACAGAGCTGAGGTGATTGTGAGCAGGGAGAGGTGAGGGGCAGGGAGAGGGTCAAGCCCCTATGACGAGGGGGAGGACGAACAGCAGCAGCACTGGCCACGGGTTCGGGAGCTGCTGTCCGGCCCCTCCTTGCTCCTTGCATTGGACACATTGCCCTTTGACTCGGACCCGCGACACACATTTCATGTGGCCTGTCCCTTCTCGGGCCCGGGTGGCAGCTGACCAGAGACCTCATGGTGACCGCGGAGACAGGTTGGGAGTGACCACTTACACCCGTGGTCGGCAAACTCATCAGCCCACAGAGCCACACATCAACAGGACGATTGACGTTTCTTTGGAGCCGAAGACCGACTTCTGCGCACGGGCCACGAGGTTCCAGTCGCACTGGACGTGCGCGCCCGCACGTGGTGTTCTGTGGAAGAGCCACACTCGGGGCCAAAGAGCCGCACGTGGCTCACGAGCCACAGTGTGCCGGCCACTGTTCTAGGCCAAGGCTCAGGGGCCAGTCCAGGGGCCTCCGACTCCGGGGCAGACCGGCGCCTCATTGGCCGGGAGCAGGTGCCCGGGGCCGCCTCCATCCGGCCGTGGTAACGGGAAACCGCGGGGCTGGGGCCGCATCCGGGCGCTGGGAACGGTGAACGACCTGCAGCCGGGACAGCTGGGCCGCGGGTACGACAGGCCGCCCGGGGGACACACACAGAGGGATGGGGTGGGGGCAGCTGCCTGCGTGGGGCGGGGGGGGGCACACCTCCGTCCCCGGGGCCGGCCGGGCGGTCCTGTCTGCCCGCTGTCCCTGAAGGCAGTGGCAGTGCCCCCTCCTCTCCAGAACAGTCCCCATGGGCTGTGCGTCCAGCGGCTGCTGTGTTCAGGGCTGGTTGTGAGGCGCCTTTAAGAATGTACTCGAGCTGAAACCAGTTTGGCTCAGTGGATAGAGCGTCGGCCTGCAGACTGAAGGGTCCCGGGTTCGATTCCGGTCAAGGGCATGTATAATACATTGGTTGCGGGCACATCCCCCGTGGGAGGTGTGCAGGAGGCAGCTGGTTGATGATTCTCTCTCACGATGTTTCTAACTCTCTATCCCCCTCTCTTCCTCTCTGTAAAAAATCAATAAAAAAACATATTAAAAAAGAATGTACTGGAGAGCGGCAGTGCGGAGCCGTGTCCCCACAGAGACGCCCGGTCCCAGCCCGGGAGCTGGACGTGACCTTGTTGGAAGGAGGGACCTTGCAGATGGTGGAGTTCACCTGAGGTCATCATGGTGGCCTCCCCAAGGTGGCCGGCGCCTTAAACACAGGGCACCGGACACAGACGTGCACACAGGACGGCGTGCGTGATGGTGGAGGCGGAGACGGGGGATGTTTCCGCAAGCCAAGCGGCCGAGGGTCTCTCAGTGAGCAGAACCTTCCAGATCTTTCCGGATCCTTCTGGATCCTGCCTCCCAGCCCCAGGAGGAACCAGCCCACAGACACCCTGACCTCGGACCTCCGCCTCCGGACTGTGAGCAAACTGTTCCTATGGTTTTAAGTCTGTTATGGCAGCTCCGGCCAATGAGGTCACGTGGGTGCTGGACCCAGAGCAGCTGGACACCCACAGCCCATTTGCACTGTCCCGGGTTCCCAGGAAGGAGCCATCGTGCACAAGGGGGGTAGGGGGGGCCTGACCAGGTACCCCTTCTCATTCCAGGGAGGGGGGGTCGGAAGTGGTTCCCGGGCTCCAGGGGCCAGCGGTTTGGTGTGAGGGAGGCAGGCGCGGGCCTGGCACCTGGCGGCTCCCTGTGGCTCTGAGGGGCCTGGGAGGATGGGGACCCCATAAGCAAGGGTGACCTGGATAATGGGGGTGGGCGCTGGGAGGGCCAGCAGTGCCCAGGCTTCCACAGGAGCCGGAGAAGGGGAGGCGAAGGGGGCTGAGGGGCTGCAGCCCTTCCTCGGCCTCTCGGCCTCCGCCATCCCGGGGGAAGCACACTGGGCCAGGCTGAGCGAGGCGGCTCCAGGGCCGGCCATTGGGATGCAAAAGCCAACCAAGCAGCTGAGGGCCCAGGGCTGGAAGGGGGTGAGTGAGGAGAACAGGGCCCCGCTGAGGCTGCGGGGTGTGTGTGTGTGTGTGTGTGTGTGTGTGAGTGTGTGAGTGTGAGTGTGTGTGTGTGAGTGTGTGAGTGTGAGTGTGTGTGTGAATGTGTGTGAGTGTGTGTGTGTGAGTGTGAGTGTGTGAGTGTGAGTGTGTGAGTGTGTGTGAGTGTGTGTGTGAGTGTGTGTGTGTGTGTGTGTGTGTGAGTGTTGTGTGTTTGTGTGTGAGTGTGTGTGTGTGTGAGTGTGTGTGTGTGTGTGAGTGTGTGTGTGTGTGTGTGTGTGTGTGAGTGTGTGTGTGTGAGTGTGTGTGTGTGTGAGTGTTGTGTGTGTGTGTGTGTGTGAGTGTGTGTGAGTGTGTGTGTGTGAGTGTGTGTGTGTGAGTGTGTGAGTGGAGTGGGGAGGGGGGGTGGGAGGCTCAGAGAGCGCCTCGCCAGTGAGAAGAGGGCTGTTGGTCCCGGTCTCTGGCGGGTTCCCAGGGGCCCAGCCTGGGAGGCCACATGGGGAGGCCCGGCCTTCCTGCCTGTGCTGGCTGCTGGGCCCCTGGCAGGTGGGCGGGCGAACCTGGCTGCTGTTGGCTTCCCAGGCGCACGCAGACCTTCCAGAACCTTCTGTGCAGCTCCTCTGTGAGGCCTGCTCTCTCGAGGCCCCTGTCCCACACCTCAGACCTGGTTCCTAGGCCAGCTTTGGGCGCCACCTTGAATTTGGGCTTCGCCCCTGGGCCAGGGATCTGAGGAAATAGAGATCAACAATCAATGGGCTCAATCAGCCCGGCAGGGTGACTCAGTGGTTGAGTGTTGACCTCAGGAACCGGGTGGTCAGGGTCCATTCCGGTCGGGGTGCAGGCCGGGCGGTGGGCTCGGTCCCCGCGGGGGTGTGTGGGAGGAGCCGCGCACACGTCTGCACCCCAGCTCCGTCCGGTGCCGTCAGGGGTGCTGGGCGGGGCCGTGGCCCAGCTCGGGGTGCTCAGGCCGCGGCCGCCTTCCCGGCGCCCTGGGCTCCCGGCTCCACGGGCTCCACGGCGTGGGCAGGCGCCGTTATGCGAGCGGGCAGGTTTGTGTTTCAAATGAAAAACATCACCATTAACGTTCCCCGCGGCTCCTCGGGCCCAAAGGCTCTTGCCAAACCACCTTCAGAGGAGCTGCGAGTGTCAGCAAATCAGAAACACGTGGGTGTAATTTCCCTTGAAATACTCCAGGCCTGGGAGCCGCAGGCAGCGGGCCTTGGCAGCCGGCGTCCGGGGTTTGCCAAACCCCAGTCTGCCACCCCGTGGGGGGGCCGGTGCCGGCCAGCAGCCTCGGGCCAGCCCAGCGCCGGCTCCCCACTGGCCGCCGAGGTTCTCTGACCGGGTCGCCCCGCTCTCTCCCTTCTGACAAGGTGACCAGACGTCCTGCTTTCGGCCGGACAGCCCCGATGTTTAACGATTAGTCCCGCATCCCGCGGTGTTTTAGAACAGTCCCCAGTCTCCCCAAACACCGAAAATCCCGGCGTCTCAGTATCGATGCCGCTCCTGAGTGGTGGCTGCTGGGGTGGCAGGGATCCTGCCGGGAGGGGGGGTGCTGCGGAGACACCAGGCAGGCAGGGAGCCCCCGACAGGCTCCCGGTCTCGCACCGGCCGCCAAGCTCTCTGCCCCACGAGCTCCTGGTGCCCGGCCCCGGTCACCACCGCAGCGGCTGCCCCGTACCCTGTGCACGGGCCATGCGTGTGAGCGCTCAGAGCGATGCCGCCTGGAATAGTCCCCGGACAGGGCTGATTTCTGCGTGTGTGGGACTGGCTGCCTAACGGTTTACAAAGATGTTCGTGCTGCATCGCGTGTTTGAACTTCTCAGTGGCGCGTGTTGCTGTAATCGGGCGGAAGATCACCTGAAATTCTGAGAGCTCTCGCCTCGGAGACGCTTATGCAGCAGCTTAGAGCCTGTAAGAGAGACTGACCCGTGTGCGGCCGGGGAGGCCGGAGAGGGAGGGGGCAGTGTGTGTGTGTGTGAGAGAGAGAGAGGGGGAGGGGGCACATACACAGGCATAAACCGCCGCGTGGACTGTGCTTTCAGATCGGTTCCGGGAGAAATGGGTTTTCAGTAGGAGACACCTTCCCTCTCGTAAGATCCGGTTCTTCTAGACTCGGCATCCACCCGCTGTTAACAGGTAACCGTGTGTGTGTGTGTGTGTGTGTGTGTGTGTGTGTGTGTCCCGGCTCTCCCCCCGCGTGCCGGGCGGGGCTGCAGTGCGCGCTGTGGTTGGGACAGGGGTGGGGGGGTGCACTTGTTATCTCTCCATCTGTCTTGGGAGCTGGAGGGCCTGGGACACTGCATCCTCTGGGCTGGTGACCTGTTCCCTCTGAGTTCCGGCTCCTGGGCCCCGTGCCCTGTGGTGGGGGGTGATTCCCGGGCGTCACACTCCCTGGGCCCCGTGCCCTGTGGTGGGGTGTGATTCCCGGGCGTCACACTCCCTGGGCCCCGTGCCCTGTGGGGGGTGTGATTCCCGGGCGTTCACACTCCCTGGGCCCCGTGCCCTGTGGTGGGGGGGGGGGTGATTCCCGGGCGTCACACTCCCTGGGCCCCGTGCCCTGTGGTGGGGGGTGATTCATTGGGGGCTCCCTGGTGTTCACACTGAAGTGTTGCTGGGAGTGACCGGGATCTCCGCTTCCAGGGTGGGAACAGGACCACAGGACGAATGCGATGATGGGTAATGGGATGATGGAGTGATGGGGTGATGGGGTGATGGGCTGATGGGGTGATGGGATGATGGGATGATGGGGTGATGGGACGAATGGGGTGATGGAATGATGGGGTGATGAGGTGATGGGACAATGGGATGATGAGCTGATGGGGTGAAGGGATGATGGGGTGATGGGCTGATGGGGTGATGGGGTGATGGGATAATGGGATGATGGATGATGGGATGATGGGGTGATGGGATGAATGGGATGATGGGGTGATGGGGTGATGGGATGATGGGATGAATGGGATGATGGGGTGATGGGGTGATGGGATGATGGGATGAATGGGATGATGGGATGATGGGGTGATGGGGTGATGGGGTGATAGGGTGATGGAATGATGGGGTGATGAGGTGATAGGACAATGGGACGAATGGGACAGATGGGATGATGGGACAGATGGGATGATGGGGTGATGAGGTGATGGGATGATGGATGATGGGGTGATGGAATGATGGGATGATGGGATGATGGGGTGATGGGACAGATGGGGTGATGGGGTGATGGGCTGATGGGTAATGGGATGAATGGGATGATGGGGTGATGGGATGATGGGATGATGGGGTGATGGGGTGATGGGTGATGGGGTGATGGGATGATGGGGTGATGGGGTGATGGGATGATGGGACAGATGGGATGATGGGGTGATGGGGTGATGGGGTGATGAGGTGATGGGGTGATGGGATGATGGGGTGATGGGATGATGGGGTGATGGGGTGATGGGTGATGGGGTGATGGGGTGATGAGGTGATAGGACAATGGGATGATGGGGTGATGGGGTGATGGGATAATGGGATGATGGGACAGATGGGATGATGGTTGCTGTTACCGAAGCGGCATCAGGGTCCCCCCTAGAAAATGGCCGGGTCCTCACTCCGATTGGATTCTCCCGGAGCCCCCGCTGCGAAGGCTGTGGCTCCATCTGGCCCCACGCGGGCACAGGCGGTGCCATCCGGCTCCATGCTGGCCCCACGCGGGCACAGGCGGTGCCGTCCTGGCCCCACGCGGGCACAGGTGGTGCCGTCCGGCTCCATGCTGGCCCCACGCGGGCACAGGCGGTGCCGTCCTGCTGGGCCATCAGCTCGGGGCCAGGAAGCCACGCAGGGGCCGCCCCCGCGCTGAGTGCGTGCGTGGGTTTCGGGGGGAGGGGCACTGGGCTCGGGGGATGGGGCTTTGAGAGCAGACGTCCCGGTGGCCTGAGAAGAACAAGGTGCCGCAGCGAGGAGGCCTCTGTGCCCGGAGACGGAATCCTGTCCTCCCACCCCAGTACCCGCGCCCCCCTAGGGCCTGCGGCGCTGCACTGGCTTAAAGCGACTTCAAAGCCGACTTCAGGCCCCCTTTGGCCTTCAGCGCTCCGAGGGTCCTCCTCCCCCTCCAGCCCCTCCCCCAGCACCAACCACCGTGTCCTTCCTCACTCACCGTGTCCCAATGCCACCCTGCAGCACCTGCTGCTGAGCTCTCCTCGCCAGCGCCTGTGCCCGGAGGGCCCTCTGTCAGCCCCTTGGTGGGCGAGGGAGGCGACCCGGGCAGAGCCTCCGGGAGCCCCCCCTCCCCGCACTGCCCTGCACTGTCCTCCCAGAACCTCCACCCTCTGGGGCAGGCTCTGTGGCCCACCCCCCCCCCCCCCCCCCGTCTGCAGGCCCCGCCTCCCACCCGTTCCCACCAGGGAAGGAAGACAAGACGGGGCGCACTTGCTGGGAAGCTCTACTCACAACCTCACTCAGGTCCCTCTACCATGAGCCCATTCCAGTTTTCAAAAGCCCTTATTGTTGGAAGTATGTCCTAGGCCCTCCTTCCCCCACTAGCCTCTCCCAGCCTCCCCCCGCCCCCCCCCCCCCCCGGCCCCATTGCCTGTGCCCACGGCCACACCAGCTGTAGGCCCACAGGTTCCTGGCTGACCTCTTCCCATCGCCCCCCGCCTGCCCCTGCACCCGGCGTTCGGAGGGAACGGATGGGACATAAAGGGAGCACCTGGAAGGGAAGGTTCTGGTGGCATTTGGTGTCCTGCAGCCACCGTTCCCATTTGGGTCTAAGACACTCCCGCCCCCCAGAAAGCCCTAGGGGCGCAGAGGGGAGGGGGCAGGACTGGGCCGGAAGCTGTTCTCCCGGGGGGTCTGCTCTGTGGGGCCAATGCTAATTCTGCCGGGACTTCCGCTCACTGGGCGCCTTCTGTGCGGGAGGGCACAGATAAAGGCATGCCCGCTGGGTTTGGGCACAGATGTGGGCTCCTCCCTGCCCCTCCCACCCCTCCCTGCCCCTCCCTGCCTCTCCCTGCCCCTTGGACTTCATTAGCTGGAACACTCGGCTAATCTAATCTGCATCCCACGCGGGGGATGGCACCCTGGCTCCAGGAGGAGACACGCGCTGGTGGAAAACTCCACTCTGGCTGCACCGCTCTGCATCCGGCACTCACACTGGGGCCATCGATCATCCACCAAATCCCCAAACCCCGCTCCCGCCACCGGCCATTCCGAGAGAAAACCAATCCAAGGAGAGCTGGTGACATCTGTGTGACACGGGGGCGGGGTGGGGAGTGGGGGACAGCAGAGAGGCCACCAGCACCCACGCCCGAGGCAGCGGGAGCCGCCTTGGTGCAGGGTGCCCCAGCATTCTGGGCCCGGGCGGAGGAGGGGAGGGGAGGAAGGGGTGGGTGCTGGGAGGGGAGGAGGGGGGGAGAGGAGGGGGGGAGGAGGGAGCAGGGCAGGAGGGAAGGGGGGAACAGGGGACAGGGAGGAGGGGAGCGAGGAGCTAGCCAGGCCAGGAGCCTGGGTCGCTGCCAGTGCTGGCAGCAGGCACTGTGCTTCCACGAAGATGGACTGTGTTACCAGATCCTATCGCTCTGAGCCCACGTGAAACTGCAATAAATCCCTGAGTTCAGGGATCCGGGCCCGTTCCTGCTCCTCCGATCTGAAAGGACCGGTGAACCCAGGCCAAGCAGGAGGCAGCCTGCCCGGGAGGCCCTGCCAGGAGGCCCATGTCCGGGAGGCCCATGCCCGGGAGGCCCATGCCCGGGAGGGCCATGCCCAGGGGGCCCATGCCCGGGAGGCCCATGCCCGGGAGGGCCATGCCCGGGAGGCCCATGCCCGGGAGGGCCATGCCCAGGGGGCCCATGCCCAGGAGGGCCATGCCCGGGAGGCCCATGCCCGGGAGGCCCTGCCAGGGGGGCCCTGCCCGGGAGGCCCATGTCCGGGAGGCAGCCTGCCCGGGAGGCCCATGCCCGGGAGGCCCATGTCCGGGAGGCCCTGCCAGGAGGCCCATGCCCGGGAGGCCCATGCCCAGGGGGCCCATGCCCGGGAGGCCCTGCCAGGGGGCCCATGCCCGGGAGGCCCTGCCCGGGAGGCCATGCCCGGGGGGTCCATGTCCGGGAGGCCCATGCCCGGGAGGGCCATGTCCGGGAGGGCCATGTCCGGGAGGCCCATGCCCGGGAGGCCCTGCCAGGAGGCCCATGCCCGGGAGGCCCATGCCCGGGAGGCCCTGCCAGGAGGCCCATGCCCGGGAGGCCCATGTCCGGGAGGCCCTGCCAGGAGGGCCATGTCCGGGAGGCCCTGCCAGGAGGGCCATGTCCGGGAGGCCCATGTCCGGGAGGCAGCCTGCCCGGGAGGCCCATGCCCAGGGGGCCCATGCCCGGGAGGCTCTGCCAGGGGGCCCATGCCCGGGAGGCCCTGCCCGGGAGGCCATGCCCGGGGGGTCCATGTCCGGGAGGCCCATGCCCGGGAGGGCCATGTCCGGGAGGGCCATGTCCGGGAGGCCCATGCCCGGGAGGCCCTGCCAGGAGGCCCATGCCCGGGAGGCCCATGCCCGGGAGGCCCTGCCAGGAGGCCCATGCCCGGGAGGCCCATGTCCGGGAGGCCCTGCCAGGAGGGCCATGTCCGGGAGGCCCTGCCAGGAGGCCCATGCCCGGGAGGCCCTGCCAGGGGGGCCATGCCCGGGAGGGCCATGCCCGGGAGGCCCTGCCAGGAGGCCCATGTCCGGGAGGCCCATGCCCGGGAGGCCCTGCCAGGAGGCCCATGCCCGGGAGGCCCTGCCAGGAGGCCCATGCCCGGGAGGCCCTGCCAGGGGGGCCATGCCCGGGAGGGCCATGCCCGGGAGGCCCTGCCAGGAGGCCCATGTCCGGGAGGCCCATGCCCAGGAGGGCCATGCCCGGGAGGCCCTGCCAGGAGGGCCTGCCAGGAGGCCCATGTCCGGGAGGCCCATGTCCGGGAGGCCCATGCCCGGGAGGCCCATGCCCGGGAGGGCCATGCCCGGGAGGCCCATGTCCGGGAGGCCCATGCCCAGGAGGCCCATGTCCGGGAGGCCCATGCCCGGGAGGTCCATGCCCGGGAGGCCCTGCCAGGAGGCCCATGCCCGGGAGGGCCATGCCCGGGAGGCCCTGCCAGGGGGCCCATGTCCGGGAGGCCCTGCCAGGAGGCCCATGTCCGGGAGGCCCTGCCAGGAGGCCAATGTCCGGGAGGTCCATGCCCGGGAGGGCCATGCCCGGGAGGGCCATGCCCGGGAGGTCCATGCCCAGGGGGCCCTGCCAGGAGGCCCATGTCCGGGAGGCCCATGTCCGGGAGGCCCATGCCCGGGAGGGCCATGCCCAGGGGGCCCATGTCCGGGAGGCCCATGCCCGGGAGGCCCTGCCAGGGGGCCCTGCCAGGAGGCCCATGTCCGGGAGGTCCATGCCCGGGAGGCCCTGCCAGGAGGCCCATGCCCGGGAGGCCCATGTCCGGGAGGCCCATGTCCGGGAGGCCCATGTCCGGGAGGCCCATGCCCGGGAGGCCCATGTCCGGGAGGCCCATGCCCGGGAAGTCCATGCCCGGGAGGCCCTGCCAGGAGGCCCATGCCCGGGAGGGCCATGCCCGGGAGGCCCTGCCAGGGGGCCCATGTCCGGGAGGCCCTGCCAGGAGGCCCTGCCAGGAGGCCCATGTCCGGGAGGCCCATGCCCGGGAGGCCCTGCCAGGGGGCCCATGTCCGGGAGGCCCTGCCAGGAGGCCCATGTCCGGGAGGCCCTGCCAGGAGGCCCATGTCCGGGAGGTCCATGCCCGGGAGGGCCATGCCCGGGAGGGCCATGCCCGGGAGGTCCATGCCCAGGGGGCCCTGCCAGGAGGCCCATGCCCGGGAGGGCCATGTCCGGGAGGGCCATGCCCGGGGGGCCCATGCCCGGGAGGCCCATGCCCGGGAGGCCCTGCCAGGAGGCCCATGCCCGGGAGGCCCATGCCCGGGAGGCCCATGCCCGGGAGGCCCTGCCAGGAGGCCCATGTCCGGGAGGGCCATGCCCGGGAGGCCCATGCCAGGAGGCCCTGCCAGGAGGCCCATGTCCGGGAGGCCCATGTCCGGGAGGGCCATGCCCAGGAGGGCCATGCCCAGGGGGCCCATGTCCGGGAGGCCCATGTCCGGGAGGGCCATGCCCAGGAGGGCCATGCCCAGGGGGCCCATGTCCGGGAGGCCCATGTCCGGGAGGCCCATGCCAGGAGGCCCATGTCCGGGAGGCCCATGTCCGGGAGGGCCATGCCCAGGAGGGCCATGCCCAGGGGGCCCATGTCCGGGAGGCCCATGTCCGGGAGGCCCATGTCCGGGAGGCCCATGCCCGGGAGGCCCATGCCCGGGAGGCCCATGTCCGGGAGGCCCATGCCCGGGAGGGCCATGTCCGGGAGGCCCATGCCCGGGAGGTCCATGCCCAGGGGGCCCATGCCCGGGAGGCCCATGTCCGGGAGGCCCATGCCCGGGGGGTCCATGCCCAGGAGGTCCATGCCCAGGGGGCCCATGCCCGGGAGGCCCATGTCCGGGAGGCCCATGCCCGGGGGGTCCATGCCCGGGAGGGCCATGCCCAGGGGGCCCATGCCCAGGGGGCCCATGCCCAGGAGGGCCATGCCCAGGGGGCCCATGCCCAGGAGGGCCATGCCCAGGGGGCCCATGCCCGGGAGGCCCATGTCCAGGAGGCCCATGCCCGGGAGGTCCATGCCCAGGAGGTCCATGCCCAGGGGGCCCATGCCCAGGGGGCCCATGCCCAGGAGGGCCATGCCCAGGGGGCCCATGCCCAGGAGGGCCATGCCCAGGGGGCCCATGCCCAGGAGGGCCATGCCCAGGGGGCCCATGCCCAGGAGGGCCATGCCCGGGAGGCATGGGTTGTGAACAGGACACATCCAGGCCTTTTTAGCTGAATTAACTGGGAAAACATCCTGTGCTGAGGCACTCAGTCAGCACACGCCGCCAGCGCTGACCTGCTGAGCGCCTGTGTGCCCGGCCCTGCGAGACTCAGCCCGAAGCAGCCCACAGCCCGCCCGGAGCCCGCTGCCGTGGACAGGCGATCGGATAAACACGGTGCTCCAGGCGGAGGGGCTGGAGAGAAGGAAGGCCGCAGGGCGGTTCTGGTGGAGTGAGGAGAGGCCTGGGGCAGGGGGCCCGCTCCCACGGAGGGGAGGGGGGGGCGAGACCCCGGTTTCTGGGGCGCCAGCAGGAGGGCGGGCCTGCGATGGGGGTGAGGGGCGGGCAGACAGGGTGAAGGGGATGAGGTGGAGGTCTGCTGGCCGGTGGAGGTGGGGCAGGGGCGGCGGGGCTGGTAGGGCGTTGGGGGTGGCCGTGAGGACTGGCTTTCCCGGTGGCATTGGGTGGCACTGAGTGGCATTGGGTGGCACTTTGGGTCTCACCTCGCTGTCCCGTGACTCCCTGGCGCTGGGAGGCTGGCGGCCCCCAGCCAGCTCCCACGGAAGCCCATGTGCTCACGCGTGTGCTGGGGCTGGGACTCTGAGGGCACGGAGCACAGACCACACTTCCAGGCCTGCGCCTCGTGGGGAGCAAAGTTCATGCAAAAGCCATTGGGGAGCGATGCCAGCCCGGCTCTCACACCTGCTGAGCTGCGGGGGGGCCCTGCAGGCGGGCTGGGGAGCACGGAGAGCCCAGGGCACCCCAGGATGGTGCTCAGTGACTCAGGGCTGAGGGAGCGCCTGACCTTGAGGAGCAGAGCTGAGGCTGCCTGAGTCTCCTCTCGGGCCGGGCCGCAGCTCGGGCAGCGCCTCAGTGGGCCAGGCTGTGGTGGACGGTCCCTCCACCCCCTGGGGACGGGCCCGCCGCCCGGGAGGAAGCCCGGCCGCGCTGGCTGCCACCGGAGCGTGGCCCCGGGAAGTGACCGCGTGAGAACGGTGTGCAGCCTCCGCCTCGTCCTACCCGGCACCTGGCTCCGGGGCCAGGGCCTGGGCGGCTGCATTGGGCGAGGCCGGGCCCCCTCCCAGCCGCTGGTCCTCCCTATTTGCAGCCGTGCCCGAGGCCTCCTGCTGAGGGAGGAGACATTGGACGGAGTCAGTTCAGCGGGGCCGTGCTGCTCGGCGCCGGTGCAGAGGGACTGGCCAGCGGCCAGCAGCCTCCTCTCCCGTGGGGGCCGGGCCCCTCCTGAAGTCAAGGACCCGTCACCGCCTCTTCCCGCCGGCGCCCACGCTAGGAGGCCCTTGGCCTTGGGGCAGGCCCCAACAGGTCTGAGCGGCGGGGACTGGGCCCCGACGCCATGGCAACCCCCTGCGCCCGCCTGGCCCAGCCCCAGGGGCCAGCGCTCTGGGGCGGAGAGGCGAGGGCCCTCCCTCCCCGCTGCTCACAGCGCGTGTCTAGTCGTCTGAGCAGCTCCTCCAGCTCCCGTCCCAGAGCCGACAGTCACCTGTGGGAAGTCTTTCCCGTCTGCTCAGCCCTTCCCCTCCCTCACCCCGGAGGTGCCGGTCACTCACGCACTGCTGATCTGTCAGCAGAGCGTTTTCCTTTCGTTGTGGGCACATACGAGCTCATTGAACATGGCCCTCCCCAACCCACCCCAACTCCTGTTCCACGCTCTGGCCTCGTGGCCCTCAGCCGCAGCCCCTGCGAGGGCGGCCACAGGGCACACGGAGGCATCACCGGTCTGCACGGCCGCTGCAGACAGAGGCGGGCACAGCCCCGTGGAGGACAGACGCGAAGCCATGCGCAGGCTTTGCTTTCAAACAGCCGCCGGGAGCGGCTCCCGGTCGCACGGGGCGGGGGCTGCTGGGACCAAGGGCAGAGGCGCCCCCAGGGGACAGGTGTCGCCGGTGCCCCCTGCGGGCGGGCAGCCTGCGCCCCCAGCAGCCGCGGAGGAGCCAGGGCCCTGTCTCTAGGGCCCGCCCAGCAGTTCGCGTTCAAACGCCCGCGACAGCAGTGCTCAGAGCCGGCACGCTCTAACCTGTGTGTTCTGATGACTGGCACAGCACGTTTTCCATATGTTCAGAACCAATGCTTGGTGATGGCTTAGAGCTGGGTGTCCATGACGAAGTTGTTGGGTTTGAAAAACCAAGAAGGAACTGTGGAATGTGCGTGCACAGAGGTGCCGGCGTCGGCTTTTCTCAGCGTGAAGGGGCTTCCTGTACTGAACCAGCCGTGCATGCTGGGACATCATCGTTCCCACCTGCCGATGAGCCCACGGTGTGCATCACCGTTCCCACCTGGTGGCTAAAATACCTGTTAACACCTTTTATTGCTGGTAACATGTGCAAAACTTAAGGGTACACAAACAGCATCAATCTAACGGATACAAGTACACATGTCTGTGCGTACCTATGTATACATATGCAACACCTCCTGTATAAGAATATGCACATATAAAAAGTATTATCAAAAGGCTAATAGATGAGAACATGGGATAGAAAAATACACGATTAATCCTCGGAAAGGCAGAAAACGGGGAGCCAGGGGGTAGAACAGATGGAACAGACGGGAAGTAAACAGCAGCATGGTAGGGCTTCCTGCAGCCCCAGCGGTAATCACGTGAAATACAAACACAGAGCTCTCCGATGAAGAGAATAAGTAGGCAGACTGAACACAGAGAACGGAGACCCCGGTGTAGACTGTTCGCCGCGAGCACGCCTCAAATGCCCGGACAGAGTTAGGATGAGAATAAAAGGACGAAAACGTTCGAACTCGCAATCCTAGCAAAAATAATCGGGGCAGCTGTCTCAGGCTCAGACGACACCCGAAGGCAAGAACTATTACTAGAGAGTGAAGGAGGCGTTTCATTGTGAGAACAGGCTATTCATTCAGCAAGAAAACCCGAGAATCGGAGATTGGTGTGCACCTAACCGCATCATTTCAAAACAGAAAGTAACAGAATTAAAGGGAGAGGTAATTCAATAGTCACAGCTGAGAATTAATCGTGTTTTCCTGCTCTGTCTTCTCATTGTTCGCTTTTTGTGAGCGACTGCAACCCTGACATCGCCCTTTGGCCTCCTAATCGATGATGCAGCAGCCTTTCAGCGGTTTGAGTTGATGCCGCCCACACGTGGGGATGCTGTGTGATGTCACCCCGGTTTATGGCATAAAGCTGAGAAGACGTTGTTATTGTTGGGGCTGCACACAGAAAACCATCTTGTCTCCATTCCACGCCGTTCTGTGCGGGGCGGCTTGTTCCTCCCGAAGTTCTGTGCTTCCATCTGGGGACACTTCCCTTTTCTCCAAGAAACGTGCTTTCGTGTTCCACATGGCGCTGCTCACAGGATGTGCGGGCTCAGGCTTGTTGGTTTTTCCTAAAAGTTTTCCTTTTGCCTCCATAGCTGAAGGACCTTGGGGAGATACAGAGTCCTTGGGTAGTTTTTTCCTTCCAGCAGTTTAAACATGTCATTGCACTGTCTTGTGGCTTCCACGGTTTCTGGCGAAAAAGTCAACAGTCTGACTGTTGCTGCATTAAGAATTACGTGCAATTTTCTTCTTGTTTATCTCCTTTGGGTTCACTGAGACTTTGGATCAATGAGTTGATGTCTTTCATCAGTATTCGACAGGTCTCGGCCATTATCTCTTTAAATATTGCTTCTGCCCTTAAGTCTTTATCCTCTTGACTCCAATTATACATACATTAGACCTTTGGCTATGTCCCATCTCTCTTATGAAGCCAGTTTTAACATATTATGCCTCTATTACAGCACTGTCCAACATAAGTATAATACACGCTCATATGTAATTTAAAATTATCCAGTGGCTTTATTTAAAGAGTAAGAAAAGCAGGTAAAATTATTTGAAATAATATCCCATTTAACTAAAAAATCTAAATATCATATCAATATTATCAACGTGATCAATAACAATTATTAATGCAATATCCTTCTTTTGCTTTGTACGTGTTCAAAGTCCAGTGTGCATTTCACAGTCACAGCACATCTCTGTTAAGATGAGCCATGTTTTGTTTTTTAAATATATTTTTATTGATTTCAGAGAGGAAGGGAGAGAGACAGATAGAAACATTAATGATCTAGCCCACAACCCAGGCATATGCCCTGACCAGGAATCCAACCTCCTGGTACATAGGTCAACACTCAACCACTGAGACACGCCGGCCAGACAAGAGAACATTATTTTTAAAAAATAGTAAGTCAGATGACTATTCCAGAGCAAAAATCAAAAATTTCTTGGATTTTTAAAAAAAATACATTTTATTGATTTTTTTACAGAGAGGAAGGGAGAGCCAAGACTGGTTTGGCTCAATGGATTGAGCGTTGGCTTGGGGACTGAAGGGTCCCGGGTTCGATTCCAGTCAAGGGCATGTACCTTGATTGCGGGCATATCCCCAGTAGGGGGTGTGCAAGAGGCAGCTGATGGATGACTCTGGTACAAAATCAATAAAATATTAAAAAAAAAAAAAAAAAAAAAAAAGAGAAAGAGAGAGAGAGAGAGAGAGGAAGGGAGAGAGATAGAGAGCCAGAAACGTCGATGAGAGAGAAACATCGACTAGCCACCTCCTGCACACCCCCCACCGGGGATGTGCCCGCAACCAACGTACATGCCCTTGACCGGAATCGAACCTGGGACCTTTCAGTCCACAGACCGATGCTCTACCACTGAGCCAAACCGGTTTCGGCGAAAAATTTCCTGGGTTTTTAAGGCCGTCTGGACACTAAGGAAATTGTGCTGGAGGAGTATGGGCCAGCTTCCTTCCCCTGTGGAGGTCCCCTGGGGGTCTGTTGGTCACTGAGGTGCTCCTGTGGGGAGCTGGAGGAGCCCTGTCCTGAGGTGACCCGGACGGCTGGAGTGGAGCTCACTGTGGGCAGGTCCCCGACATGGCAATGAGCACCCCAAACCGAGAGCCCTGGCTGCTCAGTGGTCCGCATCGCCTGTGTGCCCGGGCCTGCCTGCCAGCATCAGGGAGCTGCTGCCTGCCACCACTCAGGACGAAGGGGAACACTGCAAAAGGCTGCGACCTGGAAAGAAAGAGCCCAGGTCACCGAAACCGGTGTGGCTCGGTGGATAGAGCGTCGGCCTGCGGACTGAAGGGTCCCGGATTCGATTCCGGTCAAGGGCATGGACCTTGGTTGCGGGCACATCCCCAGTGGGGAGCATGGAAGAGGCAGCTGATCGATGTTTCTCTCTCATTGATGTTTCTAACTCTCTATCCCTTTCCCTTTCTCTCTGTAAAAAATCCATAAAATATATTTTTTAATATAAAAAAAAGAAAGAGCCAGGTCACCCTTCCCCTCTCCCATCCCCCCACCAGCCTCCCTGCCAGGAGCTCGCGGATCCCCCAGAAGTGTCCCATGTTTTTCCTTCCGGCACCCGCGGGATTGCAGTCTACAGTCAGACCTCGGTTCCCAAAGGTCTCTCATTTCTAACAACTCAGTTTTCAACCAACTTGGTCACAGAAAAAACGTCTCGCTCGTCAACTGAAACCTCACTTTTCGACCCGACAGCCCTTCCACGCTGATAGCTCAGCGAGATGGAGGGCGCCGCTCGGCGCGGACAGGGGAGTGATGCTCTTGTTGCTGGGAGGTCCACGGTGACCGGTTTTAACCAGGAAGAGGTCGTCGAGAGCTCGCGCTGCAGAGGGCGGAAGCCTCATGGGGCAGCGGCCACGGCGCTGGCCACGGCGCTGGCCACGGGCACGGCGCCGATGGGCGGAGCGGCAGCCTTCTGAGGGCGCTCTCCCAGCAGCGGCTGTGCAGGAGCCAGTTCAGGCCGGCCGGTGGGCCATCCGTGATGAAAAGAGCTGGTTCTTTATGCGTTAAACCTGCACACACAGGCTCTGCACGTCAGAAGGCTGAGGTGGGATCGCCCTCGGGGTCTGGAGCAGGTTAATTCCATTTACATCATTCTGATGGGAAATGACCTGGTTTCGAACAAAGCGCTTCTCGAACAGCCTCTGGGAAGAATGAAGCTGGAGACGTGGAGTTCCCCTGCTTGTTCCTGTGCCTTGTCATCTCCTGTCCTGTGGCCGGTGCAGGATCCCCAGGGGCTCAGCAACGCGGTGGGTTTAGGACCTGTGTCTCCACTCTTCCCTGCAGCACCTGAGCGAGACCCCGTGCGAGTGTGAGCAGCTCCGTGTGCAGACCCGTGTGTGAGTGTGAGCAGCCCCCTGTGCAGACCCGTGTGTGAGTGTGAGCAGCCCCCTGTGCTGACCCGTGTGTGAGTGTGAGCAGCCCCCTGTGCAGACCCCCATGTGTGTGAGTGTGAGCAGCTCCGTGTGCAGACCCCCATGTGTGTGAGTATGAGCAGCTCAGCGTGCAGACCCCGGGTGTGAGTGAGCAGCTCTGGGGTGACGCTGGGCGCAGGCTTGGTGAGCGGGGCGGCAGGAGCCCCAGGCGCGTCTCCTGCTTGCACCCGGGCGCAGGGCGGCCCGGACACCTGCGGACAGAGGCCGCGCGGGCGAAGGTCCGGTGCTCCTGGCTTTGGGAGAGTGGCTGCTCAGCGGCCTCTGAACTCCAGTGGACGGCGGCGGAGTAAGGGCCGCGAGTGGGAATGCCCGCCGAGCCCAGGCGCCGGACTGCGCTGTGATAGCAGGGCAGCGCGTTCCCAGGGAAACGCACACAGAAGTTAACAGAGCTGCTAATTGGGTGACCACATACTTCTATTGTTTGAGCAGTTAAATCATTTAAGCACGGTTAAGGAATACTAATTATTGAGACATTATTTAATGGTTAGGGTTAGGGTATTATTAAAGAAGACTGCTTTGTGTGGCGGTAGTCAACACTCACGGTGTTTATGGTGAATCATCGAATGAGGTACAAGCCGCCGTCAGGAGCCAATTAATTAGGAGTCATTTATTGCTCACAGCCCAGAGGGAGGTTTCCTCCAAATCTCTCAGCCCTGAAATAGAGGAAGTCTCCGTATTTATACTTTTCGAGCCTCTTTGTTTGCAGAGATGACAAAGGGCTCTGTGTGAGTTATTGTTACAGACCGTGTAACCTTGAATACATAATGAGTTAGTACTTGGCATAAGAATATGGGAATTATTATCAGTATTAAGTCTATTACATTGGATGGCTAGCTTGCAAGGTCAGACAGTTAAGTTTGTCTTTTTCTCATATTTGAACTAAAAACAAAGTTATTTTACAGAATGGCAGACTGTCTTAAGGTGACAGAGCTTATAATGACAGAGTGTACAGGACTAGGGACTATCTAACAATAGCAGGGAGCTTCAAACAGCAGTTTTTTACGAGACAGAGGTCCCTATGCTTCAATGGCAGTCAATAAAAACAATTCCAGCACCAGACAAACACGCACTTTGTTCTTTTGTTGTTGCTATTAATCCTCAGCTGGAGGTATTTTTCCATTGATTGTTAGAGAGAGTGCAAGAGAGAAAGACAGACATGAAACCTAACCCTAGCCCTAACCCTAACCCAACCCTAAAACCTAACCCTAACCCTAGCTCTATTCCTAGCCCTAGCCCTAACCCCTTAACCCTAACCCTAACCATATCACTAACCTTAACCCTAACCAAAAAAAAAAAAAAAAAAAAAGTCGGCCAGAACCGGTTTGGCTCAAGGGATAGAGCGTCGGCCTGTGGACTGGAAGATCCCAGGTTCGATTCCAGTCAAGGGCATGTGCCTTGGTTGCGGGCACATCCCCGGTGGGGGCTGTGCAGGAGGCAGCTGGTCGATGTTTCTCTCTCATTGACATTTCTGGTTCTCTATCTCTCTCCCTTCCTCTCTATAAAAAATCAATAAAATATATTTTTTTAAAAACAAAAACAAAAAAACCCGGAAAGAAGCATCAAAGTGAGAGAGCCATTGATTGTTACCTCCTGCGTGCACGCCGGGGGCCGGCGGTAATAAGCCCGCAGCTGTTTGACCGGAATCGAACCCGGGACCTTTCAGTCTACAAGGTGACGTTCTATCCACTGAGCCAGACCAGCAAGGGCCCCTTATTCTTGACAACCAGGCGCTGAGGAACTCGGAGTGCCTCCCGTGTGAACTGAGCACAGGGTCTGAGGGGAAGGGAGGATGGTGCAGCCCCTGCACAGGATCAGCGCCCAAACGTACACGGCCCCGAACGGTCCGCAGCTCTCTCCAGCACACCGCCCTCCGGTGCACGTGTGCTTTGGCACGATCCTGGTGACTGCACATGAGGACAGGGACGTGCCATCGCCAAGGTCACACAGATGCCACCGGGCGGTAAGCCGGAGAGCCGGGCCGGGCTGAGCTGTGAGGCTGGCACCCCGCGGCACGCGGGCGTGTGTTTGGACGGGGGCGCCAGGTCAGAGGCGCGGCGCGCTCCTGCCCCCTGCGCTGTTTTGGGCGAGTTGCCCTCCAGAAGGCCGCCGGGCCCCGCAGCGCCGGCCGTGCCAGCGCCGCCCCTTCCCCGCGGCACCTCCCGGTTCAGGACGCGCCGGCGCAGGCACCTCCTCTCCGGGGCCCGTGGGCACCAGCCGTGGGCGGCGTGTTCATGGCTCCGCAGCCGTGATGTGACTACACGTGTGTCCGTGTTTCAGGGGAACGTCCCGGGCCGTTTGTTGAGAAAGAGGTTTGACACGGAGTCAGGTCCGTCTGCCCTCTCCACGAAGGCTCGCTCGCTGTCTGTGGTCTGGTTTGCCTCAGTGAAGAACGTTAAAAAGCAGGAAGGGTGGTCTTCGTCCCTGAGGACCGGAGGCCACGAGGACGGTCACCGCAGGCGGCTCAGGAGGCCTGTGGGGCCAGCGGGCACCCCAGAGCGCCCAGGGGCCCGCAGTGCCCCCCAGCGCCACACGGGCCCGGGCCGCCCACCGTGAGCAGGAGAACTGACCCGGGGGAGAACTGTCCACGGACAGAATCACGGACAGAAGCGCGGCCCATCCCCCCCTCCCCGGAGGACTGTCCACGGACAGAAGCTCAGTCCGACCCCTCCCGGGAGGACTGTCCCGGGAGGACTGTCCCGGAGGGAGGCCACAGCGCGGGACCCGGATCCGATGGCCGCCACAGACCCCCCAGCCGGGCCGGGCAGGGACACGGCTCCGCGGGGCGGGGGCCGGAGCGTCCGGAGGCGCCGGCAGTTTCTCACCCAGCGGAGCGCTCACCACGCGACCCCGAGGCCGGGCCCCTGGACGTTACCCAGAGAAACGAGGACTTCTGTTCACAAAAGCAAACAAAACCAACAAAAGCCCTCTGCAGGCAGTGCCAGCGGCTCTCGTGGGACTCCGGCCGCCCTGGGGCTGGGTCCCCGGGCCCTGCCTCCGGCGTGCAAGGTGGCGCTGGGGTGCGAACCGGTGAGGGGCTCCGTGAGTGACCTCAGCAGCGGCCCGGGCATCGGTCCGGATCGCAAACCAGCTGCCTTCCCAGCCGTGAGAGCGGCCAAGCCAGCCAGACGCTCGCACCCGGGCATGGGGTGGGGGCGGGGAGGAGAGAGATGGGAGGGCCGTGGCCCGGGGATTGGGGGGTGAAGCCCTCCCGAGGCCGCCCCCCCCCCATCTGGGAGCCCAGCTGTGGGAGCCTCTGTTGAAAAGTGAACTGGGTGGGAGCCCGCCGCCAGCCACACCCCCAGCGATCGCACTCCTGGGGGCCCTCAAAGGGCTGAACACTGACACCCACGAACACTGACACCCAGTGCATGGCAGCTCCCTCCCTGCTGCCTGAGGCCCGGCCTCTGAGCCCCACCCAGCCATGAGCGTGGCTGTAACTGCCCTGACCCTGAGCTGAGGGCACCGAGCTGAGGGCACCTGGCTGAAGGCACCCGGCTGAGGGAACCCAGCTGAGGGCACCCAGCTGAGGGCTCCCAGCTGAGGGCACCCGGCTGAGGGCACCCGGCTGAGGGCTCCCAGCTGAGGGCACCCAGCTGAGGGCACCCGGCTGAGGGCACCCAGCTGAGGGCTCCCAGCTGAAGGCACCCTGCTGAGGGCACCCGGCTGAGGGAACCCAGCTGAGGGCACCCGGCTGAGGGCACCCAGCTGAGGGCTCCCAGCTGAGGGCACCCAGCTGAGGGCACCCGGTTGAGGGCACCCAGCTGAGGGCACCCAGCTGAGGGCACCCAGCTGAGGGCACCGAGCTGAGGGCACCCGGCTGAGGGCACCCAGCTGAGGGCACCCGGCTGAAGGCACCCGGCTGAGGGCACTGAGCTGAGAGCACCCGGCTGAGGGAACCCAGCTGAGGGCACCCGGTTGAGGGCACCCAGGTGAGGGCACCCGGCTGAGGGCACCCAGCTGAGGGCTCCCAGCAGTTACCGATAAGGCTCTCGGGGCCCAGTGACAGGAGCCGCCGCTCACAGCACGGTGTGAGCAGCAGAGAGAGCGGTGATGGTGGGGGGGGGGGGCAGGCTTCCAAGGGGCTCCTGCCTGGGGTTTCCCCGGGGTTCCCACAGGGGCGGGGGGCTCGGGGGGGGGGGCGTCTTTGCCGTCACCGTGCTGTGGGTGCTGGGGTGACGGGGAGCAGGGCCGGGACGGCGGCTCCCGACGGGGGCGTCCGGGGGCTGGCTCCGCTGGGGAGCGGGAACGGTGACGCCCCCTCCGGCCGGCAGACTCAGCTCGGGGTCGGACGTGGCGCCGGCCCTGCCCTCCCCCGGAGGCCCGCCTGGGCAGCAGAGCCGTGGGCTCCCGAAGAGACGCCGGCAGCGGGGCCCGCGGGCTGGCTCTCCCCGGCCGCCGGGGTGAGAGCGGACGGGCGGCAGCTGAGCCGGGACAGGGACCCGCAGACCACCCGAGAGGCACCCCGGTTCCGGGGGCTTCGCTGTGGGGAGGGTCAGTGGCCCCGGCGGGGGGCCGTGCACACTCATCCACCGCACGCAGCCCGAGAACGAGTGTCTGTGAGCTGTGGTGCCGCCCGCTTCCAGAAGGTTCCAGACGTTTGCACCACCAGGGTCTCTTTCCCGGGCTCTCCCCTCTCCTTCCCCGTTGCTGGCTGGTCAGGGCCTCGCCTTGGACCAGCGCAGTCATGTCTGGACCACGCCCGGAGCCAAGCTTAGAATCAGAAACAGGCCCGAGCCTGGCCCCGGGTCCGAGGGCCGCTCCGCTCCGCGGCCTCCCAGGGAGAGGACTCTGGCGCAGGAGCGCGGCTCCCTGGGGCAGGCGCTGGCCCTGCACAATGGGGAATTGTCCGTGTGTTTATTTGTGGCTGCTCTCCCCTGTTCTCAGTCCTGCATGTGTTCCCATTTAAAATGTAGTAAGAAACTTGGCACCGCAGCTTGGCTCCCTGAGGCTCTGCTACAGCTCAGTCCTGTTTTATTATTCCGATCCGGTCTGCCGCCAGCGCGGGGAGCCGCTGGGGGCAGGAGGGGGCCAGGGGGGTGAGGGAAGGTGGATGCTGACTATGAACTTAACCCTTCGGGGCCCTCGCAGCCATTCACGGAGCGGCTGTGGTTGGCCTTCATGTTTTCCGAATGTTGCCATGGTGACAGTAAGGCACCTGAGGCGGGCTGGGGGCCTGGGGGCGGTGGCGCTCAGAGGAGTCGGGCGTGGTTGTCATGGCGAGGCCTGTCTGTGAGGCCCTCCCAGGCAGCCCGCCCCCTCTGAGCCCAGGACCTCACCTCTAACCGCTCACCTGGAGCACGTGGGCCCTCGGCCTCAGGAGAGCAGACCTCTCAATACCCCTGCCCCCCAACTGCCCCCAAATGCCCCCCAACTGCCCCACCCCTGTGCGCCCTCCTGCAAACAGCCACCATCGGCAACTCTCGCCCCTCGGTCATCACCAGCCCACTGGCCCCACCTTCTCAGCCCCTCTGCATCGTCCCTCCTCCCCACAGCCACACCCCGTCCGGTGCTCTCCCCTGGAGTCCCTGGGGCCTGCCTCCTGTCCCCCACATCCAGGTGATCGCCCACGTCCTGCCCCAGCCGCTGGTGCCCGCGCTCCGTGTCCTCAGATCCTGTGTGCGCCATCCCTTCCCTCCGCTCCTCCCCACGGCCTCGCCGCTCTCTGGGCTCCCCCGGCCAGCCCCTCGGCTCTCAGCGGACTCCCCACGGCCTCTCCTGACCCCCCCCAGGCCGGGCGCCTGTGCTCCGTCAGGGTCAGGTGCGCGCTTACGCTCGTTGTACCCCGGGCTCGGCTCCTGTCCCCCCCGCCGGCCCCCACCACGGGTCCCTCGGGCTCTCTGTCCGCTCGCCCCGTGAATCCAGCGCCAGGCGGGCCGGTGCAGCCCGAGTCCAGCGGCTGTGGCCGAGTCCACAGACACAGCCTTCGAGGCGTCGGTTGGTCAGACACTGCCGAGCCGCCGTGGCCCGGAGGGTGAGGCGTGGAGATCCCCGAGGACCCCGAGGCCGTTCGGTGGGAACCCACGCGGACTGCGTGAGGAGTCCCTGGGCGCTTGGCAGAATCGCAGGGTGAACACGGGAGGCGGGCCGGGAGGGGCGGGTGAGAGTGTCGGACCCCGGGCTCTGCTGCGGCTCGGTCTTCGCAGTCACACCCTCAGCGCCCGGTGGAGCGGCGGGGACAGAGCCTCAGCGGGTGTGTCGGGCACAGCCGGCTGCCTGCTCCCGCTCTCAGTCCTCCCGGCCACCCACCAGCCTACACGGTTCGGGTTCCAGACCTTCTCCCGGCCCAGCACGCCCCGGGGACACAGGTCTGCCCGGCCCCGTGCCCCCGGGGACACAGGTCTGCCTGGCCCCGTGCCCCCGGGAGACAGGTCTGCCCGGCCCCGTGCTCTCGGGAGAAGGTCTGCCCGGCCCCGTGCTCTCGGGAGAAGGTCTGCCCGGCCCCGTGCTCTCGGGACGCCTGGAGGCCCGTCCCAGGCTGAGGGCCACGGTGGGGAGACGCCAGGCTCCTTTTCCCGGAGATAAACGGCCTCGTACTCAGCCAGGCTGTGCTCACGGACCTGCTTCCGTGTCGATGTGGAGAGCGTGTGAGTGTGTGTGCATGTGTGTGAGAGTGTGTATGTGTGTGTGTGTGTGCGCATGTGTATGTATGTATGCGTATGAGTGTGTGTGTGTGTGAGTGTGTGAGTGTGTGTGTGAGTGTGTGTGTGTGTGAGAGAGAGTGTGTGTGTGTGTGTGTGAGTGTGTGTGTGTGAGTGTGTGTGAGAGTGTGTGTGTGAGTGTGTGAGTGTGTGTGTGTGTGAGTGTGTGAGTGTGTGTTTGTGAGTGTGTGTGTGTGTGAGTGTGTGTGTGTGTGAGTGTGTGAGTGTGTGTTTGTGAGTGTGTGTGTGTGTGTGTGAGTGTGTGTGTGAGTGTGTGTGTGTGAGTGTGTGTGAGAGTGTGTGTGAGAGTGTGTGTGTGAGTGTGTGAGTGTGTGTGTGTATAGGTGTGAGTATGTGTATAGGTGTGTGTGTGTGTGAGCGTGTGTGTGCGTGTGAGCGTGTGTGTGTGTGAGTGTGAGTGTGTGAGTGTATGTGAGTGTGAGTGTGTGTGTGTGTGTGTAACACCTCCCAGGCGGGAGGTCTGCGCCCCCAGGCTGAGGAGGGAAAGCATTTGGGGCCTCGCCCTCTCACCGCACAGAAAAGGATTCCCTTGCATTTCTCTTTTGTGCAAAAATACGCCTGAGCCGAGGAACGTCTCCCGGTCCCCGGCGACCCGGGGCTCGCGGCCGAGCTGTTAGGGTTGGCGGCGTGGCGCCTGCACAGGAGGATCTCATTATGCCCCGGAGCCCGGGGGCGGGGGGCGGATCGGAGGGGGATACCCTCTCCCGCGGACGGTCTCAGGACCAGGCCACTGGGGTTCTACCGCGTCACGTTCCCCAGACACACGTGGGAACCTGAGCCCGCGGACACGCGGTGCCGGGCCAGCCACGGCCTGGCCCCGTCACGCTCCCGGCGCTGCCTGTGCCGGCGCGGCAGCAGGAGCACACGCAGCGGCGCACACAGCCTGGGACGGGGCCGCGGCGCCAGGGCCGCTGATAGAAGATCCTCTCTCATCGATGTTTCTGGCTCTCCCTCTGCCTTCCGCCTGTGAAAAATCAATTAAAGGTGTTTTAAAATTCCTGTTTTCCTGGAGTTGATGCTGGGGACGCCTCCCCCGAGGCCCGCCGGTAACAGGGCAGAATGCTTCTCGTCCCGGGTCACACGATGCACAATTGCTCTCTCATATGTTCCTCCCCAGTTTACGGTGCCACCAGCAAGCTCGCCCGGTCACAGTCCCCCACGCCGCCGGCCGCGTGTGCATTCCCCCGCTGTCTGGGCGGCAGCGCGGCTCCCGGGCGGGAAGGGGCCCGCGAAGCCCTCTCCCCTGATGGAGCCGGTGCTCGGAGGGAGGTCTGACTGGGCCGTAAAGACTGAGAGACGCCTATCGTTCCAGCACAAACAGGAAACCGGGTGGCCTGAGCGCGCGGGGAAGGGGAGAGCCATAAGGAGGCGGCCCCGGAGGACGGGATGTGTCTGTCCCGGACGGGAGGTAGCGTGTTCCGCTCTGACCCTCCCCCTGGAATCCGAGCGTGGGGAGCAGACCGGGGAGGTCCGTGTGTTCTCGCCGGGAAACTCGTTAGACACACGCGTGGGAGGCTGGCCGGCCCTCTGGCTGGCAGGAGGCCTGGCTTCTCTCTCGGAAGCCGCACGCGGAGTGAGGGCAATGGGGGCCACGCAGCCGGCCGCTGTGTGGTCAAGGGCGCTGGTCAGCGATGGTGTTTACCCAGCAGTCCCTGCAGCTGGCGGGCATGGGTCTGGGGGGGACAGACAATGTCTTTCCTGTGGGGCCTGGGCCTGGGCCAGCCCAGGGCGAGCAGGGGGTGGGCAGGTCCAGCAGGGAGTGGGCAGGTCTGGCAGGGAGCGGGTAGGGTGAGCAGGGAGCGGGCAGGTCCGGCAGGGAGTGGGCAGGTCCAGCAGGGAGTGGGCAGGTCTGGCAGGGAGTGGGCAGGGGGCGGGCAGGGGGCGGGCAGGTCCGGCAGGGAGCGGGCAGGGAGCTGGCAGGGGCGGGCAGGGTGAGCAGGGAGCGGGCAGGGGGCGGGCAGGTCGGGCAGGGAGCGGGCAGGGAGCGGGCAGGGGGCGGGCAGGTCGGGCAGGGAGCGGGCAGGGAGTGGGCAGGGGGCGGGCAGGGGGCGGGCAGGCTGCTCTCTGGGGGCCAGTGGTTCTATCCGTTGACGGGGAGGGCGATGGGCTGTGGGGCTTTCGAAACCGCACCTCTTGGCAAAAGTCCTTGGAAAACAGGAGATTCCTGGAAAGCAGCCCTGCTGACAGCGAGCGGGCTGCCAAACGCCAAGCAGGCCGGTCTCCGCGGCCCGAGCCCCCCATCTCCCCCCTTCCCCCCTCTCCCCCCGGCCTCCCCCGTCCACCTCAGGCCGGTCTCCGCGGCCCGAGCCCCCCATCTCCCCCTTCCCCCCTCTCCCCCCGGCCTCCCCCGTCCACCTCAGGCCGGTCTCCGCGGCCCGAGCCCCCCATCTGCCCCCTTCCCCCCTCTCCCCCCGGCCTCCCCCGTCCACCTCAGGCCGGTCTCCGCGGCCCGAGCCCCCCATCTGCCCCCTTCCCCCCTCTCCCCCCGGCCTCCCCCGTCCACCTCAGGCCGGTCTCCGCGGCCCGAGCCCCCCATCTGCCCCCTTCCCCCCTCTCCCCCCGGCCTCCCCCGTCCACCTCAGACCGGTCTCCGCGGCCCCGGCCCCCGCCTGCCCCGTCCACCACAGGCTGGTCTCAGGGGCCGGGCCCCCGCCTTCCTGGAAGCGGCTCCCGCAGCGCCCGGGTCTGGTTTGGGGCTGGCTCCCAGCCTGGGCTCCGACCCGAACCTGGTCCCGTGGGGCTGTGTCCCCACCGCTGGGCCCACTGGCCAGGCGGAGCTCGGTCACCCCGGCCTCCCCCCCCAGCAGCACCCACAGGCCCCGGGCAGGGCGCCTCGTCTCCAGGGAGGTGCCCGTCTCCCCCTCCCGCAGGCTCCCCCCAGCCCTGACCGCCCGCCCGCCGCCCGCCGCTCAGCGCCCTCCGCTCCGGGGCCTGGCGTCTCCGCGGGGCCTGCTGGGCTTCGTCCTGGGGACCCTGGACCGGGCGCCTGCGGGGGGCGTGCTCTGGTCCCCTAGTAACTGAGGCCGTGCCTGCTGCCGGCCGGCGTATGTGTGTGTGCGTGTGCATGTGCTCGTGTGCATGTGCTGGCCTCGGTCACGGGTGGCGTCTCAGGCCTGTCCAGCTCCCGGCGGGAGCCCTGGGTCCCGGCCGGCACGGGGCTGGGGCTGCACTTGAATGCACCCTCACGTCCGCACGGACAGAACCGAGCGAGCGGCCTCTGCACAGCCCGGCCGCAGTGAGACCTCACCGGGCTGGTGCGGACGGGCTGTGAGGGCGGGAACAAACGGGAAAAACATGGCCCTGCCCACCCCCCTGCAGGCTCTGCCCCCCCTGCGGGCTCTGCTCCCCCCCCCCGCGGGCCCTGCCCCCCCCGCGGGCCCTGCCCCCCCCCCCTCTGCAGGCCCGGAGGCCCGTGGACACTCCAGCCCCCCTGCTCGCGAGGCAGGCGGCCGCTGTCTGGAGCCGGAGGGAGGCTGCCAGGAGCAATAAGCCTCCGGGGAGGCCTCGCCATCTGCTCAGCTTCTTACGCTGCAGAAGGAGAACACGCGTGCACGCGTGATCCAAAGAGCTGTCACATGCAATTACCTGCCCGGGAGAGACGCACACAGGCCCGCTTCGTGGGGGAGTTCCCGTGTGGCCAGGCCTGCGGGGGGGAGAGGGGGAGAGAGGGGGCAGCCCCCCACGGCTGGCGGCCCCACCTCACCGCTTCCAGCTTATGTTGCTCAACCTCGGCGCCGGCGGGCCCTGGCTCCGGCCTCCAGCAGGGCCCTCTCTGGGGTGTCCGTCTGTCCCACTGGCCAGCCCTCCCCCGCCTCCTCCACACTGTCCACGATGAGATCCGCGGAGGGAGCGACCCGTCCGAGGAGCAGGGAGGCCTGTCCTGAGGAGGTGTCGGTGCCGGGAGGGGGGCGCGCTGGGTGCCCACATGCTCTTTGGCATAGATCGCCCTCAGCAGCTCCCAGCCTCCCGGGCGCTCTCCCTGTGGGAGCGCACTGACCACCAGGAGGCAGCTCCTGCACGGAGCGTCTGCCCCCGGTGGCCAGTGCATGCCATAGCCATCGGTCATTCCGCCATTTGGTCGATTTGCATATCACCCTTTAATTATGAAAGATAGTTATTGTTGACAGTATTACAGATGTCTCCCATTCCCCCCTTACCCCCTCTGCCCAGCCCCTCCCCCAGGCCTCCCCCTCCCATGGGCTGTGTCCCCGGAAAACATCTCGTGAGGAACCTAAAGCAGTAGGGCCTTTGACGTTGCTGGCATTCTGTGTGGGAGAGAGCGCTGGTCCCACAGGAGGCCCCTCTGCCCGTGTCTCACGTCGCATCCTCCACGTGTGCGTCACCGTGGGGAGCCGCGGGCGGCCCCAGGGTGTGGGGACATCCATCGCTCCCGTCCAGACCGATGAGGGTGTCAGCTCCGTTAGGGGGCGTACGGTGCCCATGCTGGTGGGCCTGGGGCTGGGACGAGCCTGCAGGGAAACGGCCGGTCTCAGACCCGACCGGTCGGAGCAGCGAGGCCCCGGGGAGAGGCCGGCGCCACGCTCCCTGCGCGCTCTGCCACGGCCGAGGCCACACAGAGGCCACACGGCGAAGACCCGGCGCGCCTGGCAGCAGTGACACGGCCGCACCACGGCTCGGGGGATTGCGTGGCCGGCCGTGACCGCGGAGCTCGGCTGCGTGGCCTGGTCACCGGCCTCAGCTCACCGGGGCGGGAGCCGCGCTGTTCGCACACTGGGAACCTGTTCTCCGGAGGGACCGGGAGTGTGTGCGGCTGTTCAGGACTCGGCGTTGACAGAAGTCGCAGTCGGTGGGGGAGACAGGCTCCTGGCGTCGCTGGAGCCGCTCACTGATCCGACACAGGAGGCAGCCCCGTCCGGGCGGAGACAGTCGTTCCGGCGGCGGCAGCTGGCCCTGGGGACGGCGCACCCCTCCGTCAGCAAACACCGCCCGCTCGCCCTGGGACCGCTGGCCGCGGGAGGCCACGCTGCTCACGGCTCGGGCCGTGAATGTGCTGAGTCCACGTGGCGGCGAGGGGGCCAGGACCAGGCCTGGGGGGCAGGCGGCCGGGGAAGACATTCCTAACGCAAAGTGACTTCTGAAACAAACCACGCTTCCCGAGAGGACGGTGTGGGCCGGCCGGGAGCTCCAGGTGACCGACAGGGCAGACCCAGAGGTCACGCCCAGGCTGGGCTGTCCACCGGGGGCTGTCGCCGGGGAGGAGATGCCGGGTTGGGGGGGAGGGGGAGGGGTGGGGGGCCAGGCTTAGGGGGTGACATTGACAGGCTCACGTTCTGGAGAGGATCATGCTGAGTGGAATAAGCCAGTCGGAGGAAGATGCCGGTCAGTATCACAGGCTCTCACTCCCACGTGGAATCTAATGAACCGAATAAATAGAAGATCAGAACTAGACCCAGAGACAGAGAAGCACGAAGACTGTGGAGCCTCAGAGGAAGGCAGGGGACGGGGGGAGATCCACCAGGAGCGTGTGTGGACACAGACAGTGGGGTGGGGAGGGCCTGGGGGGGGATGGAGCAGCTGGGAGAGGTTAATGGGGGGAAAGGGGGGACCTATGCCCTGCTTTCAACAATAAAGGATTTTTGAGGGTATTAATAGAACAAACAAAAAACATTAAAATACACAAGACTCTCCAGAGTATTCTGTAATGGGAGGAAAGTCCTGTGAACCTATCTCTTATCACACGGGGTTACTGCTTATGGGAGTTTTTGGTAAAAGATTTAAAAGGGCGTCTAACTTAGATCTGTGGCATCCACTGCCGTCCGTGCGTGTGGCAAACTCACAGGGTCCGTGGCACGTGGCTGCCTGTGGCTCGCTCGCTGCTGATGTCTTTTTAAAAAATATGTATTTCATTGTTTTTTTACAGAGAGGAAGGGGTGGGGGATAGAGAGTTAGAAACATCGATGGGAGAGAAACATCAGTCAGCTGCCTCCTGCACAACCCCTACTGGGGATGTGCCCGCAACCAAGGCACATGCCCTTGACCGGAATCGAACCCGGGACCTTTCAGTCCGCAGGCCGACGCTCTATCCACGGAGCCACACCGGTCAGGACTGCTGACGTCTTTGAAGTTGAACGTGCACATAAACTGTGAGGGTGGAGGTGATGTTTGAACTCTGAGGAAGAGAGCTACTCATTCTCAAAAGTGAGCCCTGCCTCGGAGAAGGCCCTCTGACCACGGAGTTCGGAACCATCCCACCGCTCGCAGGCTGGTTGGTGGGATGGCCTGTTACCTATCAGAAGTCGTACGGAAACTTTCAAAATCTGCTCCGAAATCTTTCAGAGGAAGCGCTTCTGAGCGTTTTGAACCTATTGCTGAACGTGGGGAAATTCTGTCAAATCAGGGAAAAGACAAACTTACCGGGGCCATTTTAAGACAGAGGTCAGTCAAGGTCGCTCTGCTGGACCCGCCGTCCGCGCAGACGCCCCCTCCGCTCCGGCCCTCACCGGGCGGCGGCGTTTCAGCCCCACGGCCGGGGTCACGGCCCTCTCACCGCTGAGGGGGCCGGGTGGGGGCGCCCCTCTCTCACCGCAGCTCATGTGCAGTCCCTTCCCATGACCAGCTCAGTCTGCGGAAGGCCATGTGCTGCTGACCCTCCCTGTGTCCACCCCTGACTGCGATTCTGAGCACGTGACCGTCCTCGCCAGGAGACCTGGGGTCCGGAGCAAAAACAAGTCTCTGAGCGCCCCCTCTCCCAGCCGCACCTCTGCGGACGTCAGCTTGAATGCTCTACTGCCATCTGCCCCCCCAACCCACTCTGCCCCCCCCACCCTTCTCTGCCCCACCCCATGCCCCACTCTGCCCCACCACGCCCCTCCCCGTTTGGACTGACTTCCTAACTCATGGAGCCCCCGCTCTGCCGCCCCTCACGGGTGTGGTGGTCTCCACTCGAACCCTTCACCCCGGGATGGCTCACACGGGGGCTCCCACTCGGTCCGCGGGAGCGGCCCGGGGTCCGGCTGCCTCATTAGACAGGCCTCCTCCGGAGCGGGGCGGGGCCCGGAGGGCGGGAGACCCCTCTGGGAGGGAAGAGAAGTCCACACAGCTGTCCAGGAGACGTGTGCGCGGAGAGCGTGTGCGTGAGCTCGCTGAGCCATGATGAGCGTCAGGAAGCTCGCTCAGCGGGCGGAGAAACGCTCCGGAGGCGGCAGGTGTCCAGGCTGAGAGGGGGCTGCGGGTCACGGAAGCCCAGCGGGCAGACGCGGGAGAAGGCCGAGCGGTGGCGCCTGCGGGATACGACGCAGAGGGAGAGCCACCACGCCCGGCCCTCCCGTGGCCCAGACCGGAGTGAGCAGTGCCCCGGGGACGGCGCTCTGGGACGAGGGCCTGAGGGTGGGGCGACGGCGCTGACTTTAGGGCGGTCACCGCGATGCAGGCGCCCACGGCTCCGCCAGGCGAGGCCTGACCTTTGGCAGGAGGGCCGCGGCCGCACACAGGACCCGCCTGGGCGGCGTGAGCTGGGATGTCTGCGCAGCCTGTGTGTGCGCGTGTATGTGTGTGTATGTGTGTATGCGTGTGTGCATGTGTGTGCATGTGTGTGCATGTGTGTATGTATGTGTGCAT
>OY882859.1:194991845-195001845 GCA_963693515.1 Pipistrellus nathusii | reverse complement strand
CGGCGTGTGGTGGGACCGTGTAGCGGTCAGTGCACATCATAGTGACCGGTCGTTCTGCTGTCCGGTTGATTTGCATATTAGCCTTTTATTATATAGGATTGTATATAGTCAACTACCTCAGATTTTAATTTCTACAAAAAAACTTTTACTTCTGTACAGTAAACACTTCTCTTGGCAAAAGATTGGAAAACCCGGGGAGACTCAGGTTATAAACCAGAAATGAGTACACACACCCCCTCCTGGGGATGGAGCCCACAGCCCAGGCCTGTGTCCTGACCGGGAACTGAACCGTGACCTCCTGGCTCCTGAGTCGACAGACACTCCCCCGCGCCGGCTGGGCTGGCCTCTCCTGGTTCTTAGTGAAAAGCTAAGGCACGTGTTACCCAGACACGCTCCAGCACACACAGGGACAAAGCACAGGGGCAGACAGGCTTCCGTGTGCACACGTGTCCCACAGGCCCTTACACAATCACAGGCACATGTTCGGAGCTGGTGTCTGTTACAGACAGACAGACGGCCGAGGCCATGCTCCGTCAGAGCAGGAGCCGCTGATAAACAGTCTCCCTCCATGGCCTGGACAGTCTTTGTCCTAACACAGGTCCCTGGACTGCAGTGGCTTCCAGAACAGTCAGAACCATCGCTCCCTCCTCCCTCCTGCTCCTCCCTCCGAGCTGCACCGGGAGCTGTGTCTGCCCTGCGTGTGTCCCCCCGGCTCCCTGCGGTGTCTCCCCACCCCTGGCAGGTGCCACTTAGCCTGGCGCTCTCGGAGGGTGGCCCAATCCCCGGATTGGAGAGGGTGCAGGGGAGGGTGGCGAGAAAGTGCCCCGAGGGGGGTAGATGGCAGGAGCTGCGGAGGCGGGATCTGGCTGGCTGATGGGCAGGGGGCGGGGGGGGGGTCTGTTTCTCTGGGCCCTGGAGTGGGAGCCGCTGGGGGTTGTGTAAGTCGCCTGGGTCTCTCCTGAGTCTGGGACACGGGCCCCAGCTGCTCCTGAGAGGAGCTGTGAGTGGGAACAGACCCCACATGGCAGACGGGATGGGACGGATGTGGGAAAACGCTCAGCAGAGAGCTCCAGCCAAACCAGCATTGACCAAAGCGGCACCTCTGACGTTGATGAGGCCGTAGAAACTTCTGAGAAGCTTCTGCGCTCACAGGCCGTGTCTAAACGCTCGTTCGAACGAAATCTGTGCCCTCGGGTGGGGCCCTCAGCCCGGCCTGCGCCCTCTCGCAGTCCAGGAGCCCTCCGGGGATGTCCGCGGGCGGTTTAGGCCCGCTCCCCACCGCCACCGCCGCTGCGACAGAAAGCAAGCTTTTCCGGTTATCAGGTTTTGTGCTGATAACCGGAAAATATCAGGTGTGGGTTTCATCTAAGTCCATCATAGGGGTGAGCTCGTCCCTGCACTTGCCAGCCGTGAGCCCGGCTTCTGGCTGAGCGGCGCTCCCCCTATGGGAGTGCGCTGTGCATTGAGTGCCCCCTGGTGGTCAGTGCATGTCTTAGCAACCGGTCAATTTGTATATTAGCCTTTTATTATATAGGATTGTATATATTCAACTACCTCAAATTTTAAATTCTACAAAAAACAAAAACAAAAACCTTTTACTTCTGTACAGTCAACACTTCGCTTGGCAAAAGATTGGAAAAACACTGGGAGACTCATGTTGTAAACCAGAAACTAGTATGCAGAACACATAATAAAGAAAATAAAAGTAGAATTGCCCAAAGAGGAAACGTGAATGCCAACAAACAAGCAAACAAAGCTGTACTCAGAGAAGGCAAACAAGAGAACAAAGAAGCAACTCTTCCCCCACTGCATTCCTCAAATCAAGTGGCCAGGCTCTGTCAGAGGCTGGGGGGGGGGGGCACGGGCAATTAGGGATGACCAGGCCAGAAGGGGGGCAGTGAGGGGCAACTAGGCTGGTGGGAAGGGCACAGTTGGGGAGACCAGGCCAGCAGGGAGGGGCAGTTAGGGGTGATCAGGCCAGCATGCAGAGGCAGTGAGGGGCAATCAGGCCGGCGGAGGGGGGACAGTTAGGGGTGACCAGGCCAGCAGAGGGGGGACAGTTAGGGGTGACCAGGCAGGCTGGCAGGTGAGCGATTAGGAGCCAGCAGTCCAGGACTGCGAGAGGGATGTCCAGATGCCGGTTTAGGCCCGATGTCGGCCCCCTCCCCGGATCTGGCCTAAACTGGCAGTCAGACATCCCTTGTGAGGCCCGGATTGGAGAGAGTGCAGGGTGAGCTGAGGGCCCCCCGCCCCATGCATGAATTTCATGCACAGGCCTCTAGTTTTTAAAATAAAACCATACATGTGTGTGCATTTTAGTGGAGGCACATGTTTCTAGAAAAGGGTTTTAAGAAACGAAATGACACCCCGTCACTTCAGTCTCCAGGGAGGTGTGGGGAGCAGTGGGTGAGGGTTCGCGGTTTGGGGGACATTAGTTAATATCTCTCCTCGACTCACCGCTCCCTCCCTCCCTCCCTCCCTCCCTCCCTCCCCCCTCCCTCCCTCCCTCTCTTCCTCCTCCCTCCTCCCTTGCCTGCTTTCTTTCTTTCCTCTCTCCTTTTCTTCTCCCTGAAAACGGACAAGAAGCAGATGTGACAAAAAGCTAGCATTGATCCTAAATGACGGGAACGTGGACAAGGAAGCCAGTCCTTTCTTTCACTGTAACCTCGCTCTCGGAAAGCGGAAACCACGCCAAACAAACACCCCGTGTGTACACACATACACCCGTGAGCCGGGGAAGGCAGGGGGCTGAGCTCGCCGGCTCCGGGCAGCCTGCTCCCTGGGGGCCCGGACGGGCGGCAGGAGCCAGGTCCGCGCCTGGTGCGAAGCCCTCCCGTGTCCGTGACCGCCCCCACCCGCCTGAGCAAGTGGTTCCTCCTGCGCCTCCAACTAATAAGGAACGTTCTTCCTTATTTTGGGGAAGAGACATATCCCCCCAGACGCCACCTCTCAGCTCCATCTTTCTTTTTTTTCTGGAGAATCAGTGGTTAGATCTGGTACCCGATCATGGGAACGCTCTCCAAAATGTGGAGACAGCTCGGCCGGTCTTGACCTGAGAGCCAGGAGGTCACTGTTTGATTCCAGGTCAGAGCACAGGCCTGGGCTGTGGGCTCCATCCCCAGTAGGGGGCGTCCAGGAGGCAGCTGATCCATGATTCGCTCTCGTCATTGATGTTTCTCTCTCTCTCCCTCTCCCTTCCTCTCTGAAATCAATAAAAACGTATTTTTACAAAAAGAGAGAGGTGTGCAGGCACCTTTAACCCTCTCCAGGCGGGTCCCACCGTGGTTCTGTCTTCGGAGCCCCCTTCCTCTCCCCCCGTGCCCTCCCACCTCAAACCCGTGTCTCACATGCTCCCGGGGGCAGCCTTCCCCTGCCCCCCCCCCCCCGTTTTCTCACCCGACCTCTCCCAGGTGGGGGTCCGTCTTCAGGCGGCAGTTCCCAGACGGCGCCCCCGCCGAGGGTGGGACCGCGTTTCACAACCCCCCGCCCCCCCGGCTGCCGTGTGTTTATTTGGTTTTGACGGAGTGGCTGACAGCGGTTTGGATTTCACAACCCTCCTGGCGCTCCGGAGACGGAGGAGGAAGATGGAAGAGGGGATGACAGCCGCGGGCCGCGCCGCGTCTCAGGGGCCCGCGGGCCTTTCCGCTCCGTTGTGCAAGCTCGCCCCGGGGACGGGCAGGGGGACACGGGGACGCATTTTCTGCCTGTCAGAGCACAGTCACATTCCTCCGCTCCGCGCTGGGAGACGCTAACGGGAAAGTGTGTCACCATTTGCATCACCTGCCCCTGGATGCCAGCAGAAAGGGGCCAGGCCCTCCCCTGCAGGCCTGGTCACCCTAACTGCCCTCCCCAGCAGGCCTGGGCGCCCCTAACTGCCCTCCCCTGCAGGCCTGGTCCCTCCCAACTGCCCTCCCCTGCAGGCCTGGGTGCCCCTAACTGCCCTCCCCTGCAGGCCTGGTCCCTCCCAACTGCCCTCCCCAGCAGGCCTGGGCGCCCCTAACTGCCCTCCCCTGCAGGCCTGGTCACCCCTAATTGCCCTCCCCTGCAGGCCTGGTCACCCTAACTGCCCTTCCCTGCAGGCCTGGACGTCCCTAACTGCCCTTCCCTGCAGGCCTGGACGCCCCTAACTGCCCTCCCCTGCAGGCCTGGTCAGCCCTAACTGCCCTCCCCTGCAGGCCTGCCATGCCCCCATCTCCACGTGCCATCTCCAGATTCTGAGGACCAGCTCCGTGTGTGCTTGGGGCCTTTGCACTGTCTTGTTTTTTAAATCCTCACTCAGGGATATTTCTTCCGTTTGTTTTTAGAGAGAGTGGAAGGGAGAGGGAGCGACAGAGAGAATCACCGATGTGACAGCGACACATCCATGGTGGCCTCCTGCATGCCCCCGACCAGGGCCAGGAGCCTGCAACTGAGGTGGTGCCCTTGACCAGAATCGAGCCCGGGGCCTCCCGTCCGCAGGCCGAGGCTCTGTCCGCGGAGCCACCGGCCGGTGGCGCTGTCACCCGCACCGATGCCTGAACTAAGCTGGGAGCTGGCCTGGCTCCTGGGCCCTGCGGTTGCCCACCCTCACACGCACCTTCCGGGCGGAGGAGAGAGGGCGGGCAGGAAGGTTCTGGAAGGGGACTGTCGGCCCCAGCCCGGCCCCCGAGGCCCAGGTGCACGTGGCCGGCTGCCTTCCCAGCGAGGCTGGCCCGAGGCCCCGGAGGTCCCTGCTCCGATCGCAGCCTCGGTGATGGGGAAAGCTTATCGGACATGTTTTCAATATTCCCACGCTGAGAACATGCCCACGGATTCTAAACAGCCCCGCAGGGGCGGGCGGGGGCACGGCAGGCCGGCGAGGGGCAGCGGCAGCCGCAGGCCGGGCGGGCGGTGCCCAGGGCGGACGCTGCGGGGCTGAGCCAGAGCCGCGGTGTCTGCCCGCGGCCGCGTGGAAAGCACCCGAGCAGGCCCGGTGGCAGGCGACAACGGCTTGTTTTCTCCGAGGCCGGATTGAGAAATCGTGTGGCCCCATCTGTGTTTACCTTCTCCGTGCGATCCCAGCCTTTCCTTTAAAACACACCGCACCTGAGCTGGGGGCGGGGAGGGCAGAGGGTGGTGTGTGTGGGGGGGGGGGGGGGCAGAGGGTGGTGTGTGGGGGGGGCAGAGGGTGGTGTGTGTGGGGGGGCAGAGGGTGGTGTGGGGCCGGGGGGAGGCAGAGGGTGGTGTGTGTGTGGGGGGCAGAGGGTGGTGTGGGGGGCAGAGGGCGGTGTGTGTCGGGGGCAGAGGGTGGTGTGGGGTCGGGGGGGCAGAGGGTGGTGTGGGGGGGCAGAGGACGGTGTGTGTGGGGGGCAGAGGGTGGTGTGGGGGGGGAGGGAGGGCAGAGGGCGGTGTGGGGTCGGGGGGGGGGCAGAGGGTGGTGTGGGGGGGGCAGAGGGCGGTGTGGGGTCGGGGGGGGCAGAGGGTGGTGTGGGGGGGCAGAGGGTGGTGTGGGGGGGCAGAGGGTGGTGTGTGTCGGGGGCAGAGGGTGGTGTGGGGTCGGGGGGGGCAGAGGGTGGTGGGGGAGGCAGAGGGCGGTGTGTGTCGGGGGCAGAGGGTGGTGTGGGGTCGGGGGGGGCAGAGGGTGGTGTGGGGTCGGGGGGGCAGAGGGTGGTGTGGGGGGGCAGAGGGCGGTGTGTGTCGGGGGCAGAGGGTGGTGTGGGGTCGGGGGGGGGCAGAGGGTGGTGGGGGAGGCAGAGGGTGGTGTGTGTGGGGGGCAGAGGGTGGTGTGGGGGGCAGAGGGCGGTGTGTGTCGGGGGCAGAGGGTGGTGTGGGGTCGGGGGGGCAGAGGGTGGTGTGTGTGTGGGGGCAGAGGGTGGTGTGGGGCCCACGGGGAATTGCGAGTTATGGGAACAGGAGGGAGGACAGCGCGTTGATGAGAACCAGGAGGGCACGCTGGCGCGGGATCTGCTGCAGAATAGAAATTTGTCTCGCATTGGCTGCCAGCAGAGCACGGCCTGGGGAGTGAGGAATGGCGTTGTCTTCCAGGTTCAGAGTTAAGTCTGGAGAGGGCGTCCTGGAAGGTACGCCTCGCTTCACAGGGGCTAAGCAGCTTTCTGCGTTCTCGTCTGAGCGGCGTCCAAGGGGAGCTGGCTTGGGGACGGGTTTTGTTCTCCTGGTTTTCAGTTTGAATCTACGTTCGGTGGAGGGCGGGGTGGGCTACAGGGGCCAATGGGGGAGCGGGAAGGGGGAGCATCTATAATACTTTCAACAATAAATTAGAAATGTATGTCATGTGTAGCTGGCCCCTTTGTGGTTTTGTGGTCCCTGGCTGGTGCCTTTGAATGTTCTTCCCTGTGAATCTGCATGTGCTGTCACACTCTGTTCTGCCTGCTCGTCTCTTAAACAGCAGTGTCCGCCGGCCGGCGTGGCTCAGTGGTTGAGTGTTGACCTAGGAACCAGGAGGTCACTGGTTTGAGTCCCGGTCACGGGCACAGGCCCAGGTTGCAGGCTCCATCCCCAGTGGGGGTGTGCAGGAGGCAGCCGATCAATGATTCTCTCTCATCGTTGATGTTTCTCTTTCTCTCTCTCCCTCTCCCTTCCTCTCTGAAGTCAATAAAAATATATTTCAAACAAACAAACAAAACAAAACAGGAGTTTCCATGAAGCTCCGTACATGTGATGCATCTACGGAATATTAGTGACATGTAACACGTGTGGAACATGCTGTTTGCCACATTTATATATTGTGATATGATTGTGTCTGCGGTGTGTCAGCTACACCTCTATCACGTGTGTTAGCTTTCTATCATGTGCGTTAGCTGACTCCTTTATCACGTGTTAGCTACACCTCTATCACGTGTGTTAGCTGACACCTCCATCATGTGTGTTAGCTACACCTCTATCACGTGTGTTAGCTGATACGTCCATCACGTGTGTTAGCTACACCTCCATCATGTGTGTTAACTGACACCTCTTTCATGTGTGTTAGCTTTCTATCACGTGTATTAGCTGACACCTCATCATGTGTGTTAGCTGACTCCTCCATCACGTGTGTTAGCTGACTCCTCTATCACGTGTAACTGACTCCTCTATCACGTGTGTTAGCTTTCTATGTGTGTGAGCTGACTCCTCCATCACGTGTGTTAGCTTTCTATCACATGTGCTAGCTGATTCCTCTATCACGTGTGTGAGCTGACTCCTCTGTCATGTGTGTTAGCTGACACCTCCATCACATGTTAGCTGACTCCTCCATCACGTGTGTTAGCTGACTCCTCCATCATGTGTGTTAGCTGACCCTCTATCACGTGTGTTAGCTGACTCCTCCATTACGTGTGTTAGCTGACCCTCTATCACGTGTGTTAGCTTTCTATCACGTGTGTGAGCTGACCCTCCATCACGTGTGTTAGCTTTCTATCACGTATGTGCTGACCCTCCATCACGTGTGTGAGCTGACCCTCTATCACGTGTGTGCTGAACCTCTATCACGTGTGTTAGCTGACTCCTCTATCACGTGTGTTAGCTTTCTATCATGTATGTGCTAACCCTCCATCACGTGTGTGAGCTGACCCTCTATCACGTGTGTTAGCTTTCTATCACGTGTGTTAGCTTTCTATCACGTGTGTGAGCTGACCCTCCATCACGTGTGTTAGCTTTCTATCACGTATGTGCTGACCCTCCATCACGTGTGTGAGCTGACCCTCCATCACGTGTGTGAGCTGGCCCTCTATCACATCGCATGGCTGTGATTTTGCGGTGAAAACACCTAAGATGCAGTGTCACTCAGCTGGCGTGGCTCAGGGGTTGAGGTTTGACCTATGAACCAGGAGGTCAGGGTTCAAATCCCCGTCAGGCCCAGGCCCGGGTTGGAAGCTCCATCCCCAGTGTGGGGCGTGCAGGAGGCAGCCGGTCAGTGATTCCCTCTCATCACTGATGTTTCTCTCTCCCTCCTCTTCCCCTCGCTGTCAGATCAGATGGCAGCCGTCTGCACCGCGGGGGCTGGCTGCGCCAGGAACCAGGTTAAAAAGCAGGAGCCGCAGCGGCAGTGCCTGCTGGACGGCCGTGCGGGGCCCGCGGGGTGCGCGCTGGCTGCCCGGGCGGCTGCACAGCCGGGAGGGCGGGGATTCAGGGCGCGGGGGAAGGGCTGTGTTTGCAGGAGGCGTCTCTGGGGGCGTTTGGGGGTCGCCTGGCGTGGAGGGAGCAGCTGGGGACGCGGCCTCCGCTCCGTAAACACCCGGGGCCTCTGGGGGCCGTGGGCGGGCCCACTGCAGGCTGCGTGGCTGGTGCCCGTGACGGGAACCTGTGCCACCGGAGTCACGTCCTCCTGACACAGGAGCCGAGGCCGCACGGAGCCGGTGCCCCAGGCAGCGACGGCGGAGCGCGCGGTGTCCCCCTCCGGAGCCACCTGATCCCGTCACCGCGCCTCCTGCTCCTCTGCCGGGCCCCACCCCCGTGCGTGTGAACACGGGGACGCCCACCCCCGTGCGTGTGAACACGGGGACGCCCACCCCCGTGCGTGTGAACACGGGGACGCCCACCCCCGTGCGTGTGAACACGGGGACGCCCACCCCCGTGCGTGTGAACACGGGGACGCTCCACCCTCATGCGTGTGAACATGCGGACACCCACCCCCGTGCGTGTGAACACGGGAATGCCCACCCCTGTGCGTGTGAACACGGGAACCCGGTGCCAGCCCCTCCCCAGGAGCGGGTGTCGGCAGGAAGGAGGGAGCCCCAGCTGCTCCTGGGGTGGTTGGGGTGAGGCGGGGGCCGAGGGGCAGCGGGAGGGACCGGCAGGGAGATGTGCCAGAGGCAGCGGGGAGGGGGACGGGGAGAGGGGAGTGGGGGAGGGGGCGGGGGGAGGGGGGCGGGGAGGGGCGGGGGGAGGGGGGCGGGGAGGGGCGGGGGGAGGGGGCAGCAGGGGGACCGGCAGGGAGATGTGCCAGAGGCAGCGGGGGGAGGGGGGCGGGGGGGGCAGGGGACGGGGGGAGGGGGCGGGGTAGGGGGCGGGGGGAGGAGGGTAGAGGGAGGGGACGGGGGGAGAGGGGAGGGGGCGGGGGGAGGGGCGGGGGGAGGAGGCGGGGGGAGGGGGCGGGGGAGGGGGCAGGGATCGGGGGGAGGGGGGCGGGGAGGGGGCGGGGAGGGGGGCAGGGGGAGGGGGGCAGCAGGGGGACCGGCAGGAAGATGCGCCAGAGGCAGCGGGGGGAGGGGGGAGGGGGAGGGAGGCAGGGGGAGGGGGACGGGGAGAGGGGAGTGGGGGAGGGGGGCGGGGGAAGGGGGCGGGGGGAGGAGGGTAGAGGGAGGGGGAGGGGGCGGGGAGGGGGGCGGGGGAGGGGGCAGGGGGAGGGGGCAGCAGGGGGACCGGCAGGAAGATGTGCCAGAGGCAGCGGGGGAGGGGGCGGGGGAGGGGGCGGGGATCGGGGGGAGGGGGGCAGGGAGAGGGCGGGGGGAGGGGGCAGGGGGAGGGGGCGGGGGAGGGGGGCGGGGGAGAGGGAAGTGGGGGAGGGGGCGGGGGGAGGAGGGTAGAGGGAGGGGGAGGGGGCGGGGAGGGGGCGGGGAGGGGGCGGGGGAGAGGGCAGCAGGGGGACCGGCAGGGAGATGCGCCAGAGGCAGCGGGGGGAGGGGGCGGTGGAGGGGGCGGGGGGAGGGGGGAGGGGGGCGGGGGGAGGGGGCAGCAGGGGGACCGGCAGGGGAGATGCGCCAGAGGCAGCGGGGGGAGGGGGGCGGGGGAGGGGGCGGGGGGAGGGGGGCTGGTGAAGGGGCGGGGGAGGGGGCAGCAGGGGGAGGGGGCAGCAGGGGGACCGCAGGAAGATGTGCCAGAGGCAGCGGGGGGAGGGGGCGGGGGAGGGGCGGGATCGGGGGGAGGGGGGCGGGGAGGGGGCGGGGGAGGGGGCGGGGAGGAGGGTAGAGGGAGGGGGTAGGGGAGAGGGGAGGGGGCGGGGGGAGGGGGCAGCAGGGGGACCGCAGGAAGATGCGCCAGAGGCAGCGGGGGGAGGTGGGCGGGGGAGGGGGGCGGGGGAGGGGGGCGGGGGAGGGGTCAGGGGGAG